>QLOK01044157.1:0-10629 GCA_003313805.1 Tricholoma flavovirens | reverse complement strand
CACTTGTGTAGACAGAGGGCTTAAAATTGTTGTCTGACTGACGCTTCTCGCTGACAGCCTTGAGAAGACGTTCGATGAGCAACAATTCAGCGCCACTGCTCCAAGCGGCGTGGCCTGAATCACCATCATCTCCAGCCATGAGGAGGGAACAAAAAAAAGTGACATGAGCATGCAAATAAGTGCAACCGAACACCCAAACGTTACAAAATTGGATGATGTGACCATATTAGGTAAATTTAATGATATATAGTGGCAACTCAAAATTATTGACAGTTACCGAACAGGGCCTAAGTCAGATCTAGTCAGGTTTGTGCAAACATAAGACTAAAAGTCTGTGTTTTTGGACTAA
The DNA here is from genome assembly GCA_003313805.1 of Tricholoma flavovirens. Classification (NCBI taxonomy): domain Eukaryota; kingdom Fungi; phylum Basidiomycota; class Agaricomycetes; order Agaricales; family Tricholomataceae; genus Tricholoma; species Tricholoma flavovirens. The sequence goes on along the minus strand of QLOK01044157.1, from coordinate 10,280 downwards.
CACCTGACCAAGCTAGTCAATACTTAGTTGAGCTCCATCAAAAGTAAAAGTAAAGGTCTGATTGGTTTGGTCAGGTCAAAGTCAACTGTTAGTATGGTGAAAGTCATGCAATACAGTCGACTCCCTCATAACCCATACCCCCTCGGTGGACACCCTAGGCTATGGGTTATGAGGGAGTATGGGGTTTGAGGAATGTTCTAAAAATCTAGAGTAGAACTATGTACAGCTATAATGTAAACTATATACAGCTAGAGTAACTGTTTTTCAAATTATTTGAAGATTATAGTAGTCAGTGAGATGAGTAGATTTCATGGAATGAGACATCTCCAACCACATTTGATATCTAAAAGAGGCCAGAACACCCTCTAGGCTGCACACGATGGGATCATCGAGAGTATCAATATACTTATTAATGACAGAAGCTGCCTGAAGTACTTCACAATGCATAGGACACAGCTCAATGGCAGATGAATCATCATTGACATCATCTCTGCCATTAATCAGTCCCTCTTCCTGCGCTTTTTTCACATCTAACACAGCCTGGCATATTTCTTCGTCTGTTGTCTCTTCCATTACCTATGGCAACTCATCAACTGGATTGAGTAGTGCCTCAATATCCATCCTGTTGCTTGGCTGAAGTACCACAGTTGATTCCAACTTGTCAAGAGCACAAGTAAGCTGCTTCTCAGCATGTGCGGCTGGATCTTCAAGACCATGGGTGTTGTCACCATTGAGGAGGGATGAGACAGGGATGCTCAGATTGGGAGCTGGTATGGGAGAAGCAAGGGGAAGAATAGCAGCCTTCTTCCAGCAATTTCTGATTGTAGTCACATCCACCTCATGCCAGGCTGCATCTGCAAGCCGCATTGCTTGAAGTTGGTCAATATCATAGATTTTGGAGGGAGTGACCCCTTCCTCATAATGGTTAATGGTGTGTTGAATGTATTTTGCATGGTAATGAGCTTTGAAGCATTGGATGATCCCCTGGTCCATTGGCTGGACATGTGCAGTGAGATTTGGCTCGAAATTCTTGACACAGATGTTCTGAAGACCATCTGGAACAATGTGACCAGAGAAATTATCTTGTAAAAGAAGGATCTTGCAGTTTTTCACCTGTAGTTCAGAATCCCACTCCTGAATCCATTCTTGATAGAGCATTGAAGTCATCCAAGCCTTTGCATTGTTCTGATAGTAGAAGCTGAGCTGTTTGCCTGACTTCTTTTGGAACACTCAAGGTCTCTTCACTTTACCAATAATGATAGGTGGTAGTTTCTCAGACCCATCTGTGTTAGATGTAAAACACATAGGTGAGTCTGACCTTTCAGCCCTTCACTCCTGAACATTTTTTGTCTGATAAACCTCGATCTGGGGGCAATCTATTTCTGAAATCAGTGTGTTTCAAACTAGGAAATTGGTATGGTCATACACATATGTAGAACAACCCAGTCTCATCCATGTTGAAGATATCCCACAGCTCATAGCCATACTTATTGATAAGGTCCTGGACACATTTTCGCTCTCTCTTCACTGTTTCTAGATCTGCTGATGCTGCATCACCATGGCACTTAAATTGCTTCAAACCAGTCCAGGCCTTAAAACGACTCAACCAACCATCACTTAGATTGAGACGTTCATCCTGTGGGACACCTGCCAGGTCTGCAAACTTTGCCCACTTCTGACACAGGACCTCACCCGTGAGCAGAACACTTTCTGCCATTGCCTTTGACACCCATAGCTCCATCATTTCTGTGACTTCTGGATGCTGTGTTTGACAGGCCCATTTCGCCATGCGTCCTCTGCTCCTTTGTGCCCATTCTTCCCACCATTTTGCTTCACCCTTTACCCATGCAGAGACTAGTGGCTGATTCATCTTTAGGTTTGGATATATTGCATCAAAGTGTTTCACTGTTTTAGACTGGTTTTTGCCATTCTTATGATACCAGTCCAAAATTTTGATGTGCTGGGCAAGCATTGCATTCTCCTTCTTGGTGAAAACAGGTGCACTCAAGGCATGACAGGGGTAAGGGTATACCCCTGTGTTTTTGGGTTAAGGGTATGAGGGGTAAGGGTAGGGGTTTGGAAGTCCATACCCTTGCATACCCCTGTACCCTTACTAAGGGTATAGGGGTATGCTTACATAAGAATATTGTTTGATTTTCCAGCTACAAAGGTTTATATTCAAGAATTAAATTCAGATTTTGGAGTTGTCCAACATTATGATGGCTTCATTATGTCTATAAGAAGGTTACTTGTTGGATTAATAGCAAATACAATAGTTATCAACACTTTTTATATAAATTTTGACCTAAAATATGTTGATTTGTGCAAAAACCTTGTACCCTTGACAAACCCCCCATACCCTTGGCAACCCTTATATGTTTTCATACCCTTACCCCAAAGGGTAGGGTATTCAGGGGTATGGGTAAGGGTATGAGATTTTACATATAAGGGTAACCCCTGTCATGCCTTAGGTGCGCTACATTCCTTATTTGACATTTTCTTCTCACTGGGTTCTTTAGGTTTGGGTTCAGATCCTTTATGTCAGTTCAATGTCACTGCAATGATGAGCTGTAATTATTCATGCACTTTTCTGCTTCATTCCTACTGCCTTGCTCAGGTCACCTGCCACCTCCTGTAATCTCCTTACAACACCCTTTTGTGTCTCATCAAGTCTTTCGCAGCCCCTCTCGTAATCCAAAGCATGTTCCAGTGCATCCAAAACCCATTGCTCATCCACCAAATTTGCCTCGTTGTCAAGCCAATTCTCATCAAGTGATGATATTGACTTTTTCGCATGCAGCTGAGCCTGTAGCTTCTCTTTCTTGGCTTTAACCTGATCCTGCAAGATTTTCAGCCCCTTTTTGAGGACCTCAAGAGGCTTTAATGGCATGGGTAGCTAGAATTTGAGTATTGAGAGAGTGAATTATATGTTTGTGGCACATTGAAGTTGACATGACCAACTGCACTAGTATATATATGGTAATAAAATGTATGGGTTTTGCCTTGAAAAAGGTATGGGTTATGGGGTATCAGGGAGTATGGGTTATGGGTTCAAATCCCCCACCTACCAACTTGGTGGATCAAAAAATGTATGGGTTACAAGGGAGTATGGGTTATCAGGGCTATGGGTTATGAGGGAGTTGACTGTAGTCTGGTTATTGTCATATTGAGTAATCCTTAATAGTCATGCATTGGTCAGGCAGAAGTCATGTAAATGTTATTGAGTATTCATATTGGTGTTGTGAAAATGTGGTAGTGCAGGAGGACAGTGAAAGTATGTAATAAGTCAGGGCAGTAAGTAGAACACACATCACTTGGGGACCTATGTATACCACCCCTCCCTGCCACACCCAGCAGTATGGGGGGCCTCTTCTCTGCTTGCCACAGCTGGTTGCCCACCATTGTCCCTTCCCCCCATGCTAGTGTTGCTAACGGCTTGGCTTGGAGCTGTGAGCCATTGAGCCGAGCCGCTATTTTGAGCCAGCCACTCCAGTAAATCAGCTCAAGGCTATAACCAGCTTGGCTTTCAGATTGAGCAGCTCTGAGCAGCACTGAGCAGCTTAGCTGTCCAAATATAGCAGCCTTGGTTGTTGTTGATTTTGGGCATCACCATCGCACTCCCCGCTTGTCCTGCATTGCCTCCACTCCTCCCTCTTCATCTACTGTCTTTTTCTTTTGTCCTCTACTACTCTCCAGGATGTGGGATCCATATCCCAAATGATGATCTTGGAGACAATGTGGACTGTGGCCATGAATGACTCCAATCATTGTTTGTGCCACTCCTGGTACTTTATTTTGGTTTTCTTTATCATTTTCTCTTCTGATCTTTATCTAGGATCTAAACTATGAATATAGAGAAGGTTATGGGCAGTAGAGGGGTGCCGGGAGACCCATGAAGGGGCATACCCGCAAGGTAAGTGCTTCTCGACACCTTACTGTTGCTGCATCACTAATGATGTAATCTCCTGGCAGTACAGTGCAACACCTCACACACACATGGTCCATGCCTACAAGCTGCTGCTCATAGGGTGGATTGTGAGTGTGCATGGCAGATGACACACCACCCACACCCAGCTCCTCGAGCAACTGCTTGAGGGGTGGACTTGTGGGTGGAATGCCGACGCTGGGTGATGACAACGGTGATGAGTACCACCACCACCACTGTGAGCATCTGCTTGCAGGGTGGATGGGTGGTAGCTATCGATGAGAATGTGGATGACACACCACCCACATCCAGCTCCTCAAGCAACTGCTCTCAGGGTGGACTTGTGGGTGGAATGCCAACACTGGATGACGACTATGGTGACGAGTACCACCACCACCACTGCGAGCATCTGCTTGCAGGGTGGATGGGTGGTAGCTATTGATGACAATGGGTGGACAATGTGACAGGTGGCACGGTGTCAAGTGGGCAATGGATAGCACAGTGACAATGGCGACAAGTATGACCACCACCACTGCAGGGTGGATGGGCAGTAGCTATCGACGATGATGCAGATGGCACACCACCCACACCCAGCTCCTCAAGCACCTGCTCATGGGGGGTGGGCTGTGAGTGGAATGCTGACACTGGGTGACGATAATGATGCATGATGCACCATCATCCCCCCATCCCTTGAGTGAAGGCCACCCACATTTGCAGCCCCTGCAAGCCAGATGATGAGCAGTAGCTCATTGCTCCATGGCAGGGGATTCTTGTTGGGTGGCACAGTGGAGGATTTCTATGGAGGACCTGTGATACCACATACACTGTATTGTCCTTGCTGTGCTCAGTCAGAATCAGGCAGGTGGGTAAAATGCAAGGCTCATATAGCATCAAGATATTTACAACATTGTACATAAATGTTTATTTAGAGGAGAGATGGAAATTATTCATATTTTTCATCTTCATCTTCGTTGTCTTTATTCTCCTCCTCCTCCTCCTCCCCCTCCCCCTCCTCATCCTCCTCATCTGAACCAAGGAGTTGCTGTTCCAATGCTTCCAGATTGTTCTGCAGTTCTTTGAGATCATCATCAATGGCATCTAAGTCCACCTCAGGTTCTCCCAAGCTATGCCCATATGCTTCTGCATCCCCCACAGGTGCTGTCCTTGCTGCAAATTCAAATTCTGTAAGTTCATCTGCCCACTGCATACCCTGTGTAAAGTTTAATGGTCGTCCTTTTTTAATTGAGTACTTCAGGATTTGTAGTGCTTCCATCAGTTTAGCTGAGATGCACCTTCTCTGTGGTGCCATTGTCTCCTTCCCAGATGAGAATACTCTTTCACATGGAACACTTGAAGCTTGGATAGGTATAATATCCATTGCAAGTTGGAATATGTGAGGGTACTGTTGTTCATGTTCCTGAATGTATTTTAGCAAAGCAACCAATCACAGATTGAATATATTACCTGCCAAAATGCCAAGATACCAGATCCAGAGTTAGGATTGCTCAAATACTGGTTTACCTCCTTCTCCAATGAAATTCCTGGCTTTGATGACACAACTCGATTTAGACCAAGGATATCCATTGCTGTTGGCTGAGAAGATGAAGGCTTGGCTGCTGGTTGGTTTGGTCTCTTGTCAGCTTGATGATCATAAGGGTGAAGCTATCAAATCAAAGCATTACTTTCACTTGGAACAGGCTACCCAATGTGAAGCTTACAGCTCTCAAGAACATGTCTTTGGCCAAGGCATACTTCTGTGGTGATTGATCATGATAGTAACTTAGTTTGTTTGCAGGATCAATTGCTATTCCAGATTATTTTTTAGTTATTCCAAGCCAATATGAACTTGAATAAGCTTACCCATTGCCACCACATATGCTGGAGTATCAGCTAGACGGTCTTGATAATCTTCAACCTTATCCAGACCTGGCTGAAAGATATCGGCCCATTGTGGGTTGTCTTCCCTGAGCTGTGTCCACCTGTTGATAAAGGCAGAGTATGCGGGAACCAAGTAACAGATTGTAGGTGTTGCTTCAGCACCCAAAATGTCCTGGAACACATGAGGGACCTAGAGCATTTATATCAGTATGCTTAACTATTGGAAATTAGCTGTAAAATTACTTGAAGTATTTGCTGGTAATCTGTTAGCAACTCCCAATCATGCTCGTCTAACTGATACTTTGATAGCTCTTTAAATTCATTATTGTGTGTGATGTCTTCAATTGCCTATAATACTATTAGCCTAAAGTAAATCAACAACATGCCAAACTTACCTCTTTTAACTTCAAAACCCAATTGATCATTAGCAATGTTGATGACCACCTTGTTGTTACATCACGTAGGAGCTGATAGTCTTGTTCAAAATATTGCTGCACATATGTGGAAAATTGCTGTTTCTTGATATTACTGTTTTGTATCTGTTGATGTTGTCAATCAAAATTGGTAAAATTAAATTAAAATATAGTTTACCACATTTACAAGAGAGTGAGCAGTTGCAATGCAATCCTTGGCATAGGTGAAACTGGGATCATAATCTGAATAGCCTTCAGTAGTGTCATTGATGTATGTCAGATCTGTAATTGCTGCTAATGCTGCTTTGCATGCAAGATTTACAATATGAGGGAAGCATCTATCAAATAACATCAAAATTAGATTATATAGCACATTGTAAACTTACTGAATTCTTTGTTCACTCATGTTAATCTTGATTTTATGCTTCTGAAGGAGAGTTGACAGGTATGTAAACATGGTGTCATTGTTGGATGTGTTATCACAGGTAATCCATCCTGTCTGAGATGCTATTAGAGTCCGTTGCAGTCTAAACATATAGATTATTCCACTTACCTTTTCTGTAATCTTCAAGCAGTCAGTGATGAATAAGAAACAATGTGCCAGATGTTCACCTGTATGATGCCCTGGAAGTTTGTGAAATCCCACAAGATCTGATCAAAGTCAAAGAGTTTTCTGAGAGCCTTTTTCTGCCACAGCCTCAATCCAGTGTGCAGTCACAGCCATAAATGATGTTTGGTTTGGATCAGTCCAAGCATCAGTGGTAAATGATATTTTTCCAACTGATTGCCGTAAAGTTCTGAATTCAGTATATATTTCAAAATTTGAAGAATTAATTTACCGCCATTCCCTCTTCAAGCTGCTTCATGTGTTCCTTATAAACTTGTTCAATACAGTTGTGCACTGTAGATCGACTTGGAATGTCAGACTCCTTCAGCTCTTTACAAAGAAGTAGAAATATCTTTCTTAATCTTGGAGACTCCACAATATTGATAGACTGAAGTAATGTCAGTATTACAACAAGTTGGAAGAAATTACACATACTTGATCATCACCAACAATGAATTCAAGAATAGCTTCTATAAATGCCTCCTTTGTATATTCCTGATGTTCACCCTCCAACAATGTAGGCTCAGGTTCAGCACAAAATTCACAAACAGCTGGCAAAGCTCCTTGAGCAGTGATCTTGATACCCAGATTGTCGCAACTAGTAACCCATTCCTCAATATGTTCACCAGATAAATGCTTCCTTAGGCTTCCAGTGCCTGTTGTCATGGCAAACTTGGCAATAGCATGCGAGGAATCAGATTTGTGAACATGTCTGAATACCAATTACCGATTATACCATAGAATTGTAATGTGGAAACTTACTGGCATAGTATACACTCACGTTTTCCCTCAACTACAGTGAAAAATGACCAGACATCTTTAGCACCATCTCTTGGTTTATGGGGTTGGGGCTTGCTGTGAGGTCCAGCATGTGGTGGTTGTGCACGAGAATGTGAATGAGAGCTGGGGACTGACTGAGGGCCAGTAGATGCCTGAGAGTCTGAGTCTGAGTGAGGATCAGAACATGCATGAAAGTCCAAACACTGTAGTCCTTCTACCAACTCCTCTTCAACATCTGAGTCACCATCTGAAGATCCCAACTGGGAAGGTAAATTCTGGGGAGCATGTTGGCAGGTTGGGGAGGGCTGTGGCTCATGAGCAAAGTGAATCTGACCATGACACTGCTTGTGTAGAGTAAATAACAGTGTAGCTGACTGTTTGTTATGAGATGCCTCAATCTGACAAGCAGCAAAGAGAGACACAGGAGCAGTTGGAGTCTTGGGATTAGACTTTGTAGATTTAGTGGATTTGGAGGGTTTTGCTGCCTTGGAAGGTTTTGCTGCCTTGGGTTTATCAACCTTGGGTTTAGCAGGAGTCAATGGTTGTAATGGATCGATCTACATTGACCCTATTAGTTGTAGGCATACCCATGAAAACATTGTGACTTGCTTGCTGCAAACACTTAGATTGTTGACGAAGACATCCTTGAGGAATAGAAGGTTCTATAAGACTTGTTATTACTTACTATATCAAGTGATAACAAATATACAAACCTGCAGGAGTGGGTACAGAAGAACCGGCACCTGGCAATACATTTGTAGTAATGTCTATGGCACACAATAATTGTAATCATTTCAAGAATGTAAAGATTTTAAATATCATACCTTGCATAGAAGCACCACCAGATGATGACTTGGTGGAATTCCAAGTAGATGTATCTGTTTCTGATATGCAGTATAAGCAACACAAACACACAGACTATTAAATAACATGTGAGGTTGTTTTAAAGATGGATTCCGACAAACATGAGGATGAGCATCTACAGAATTTTTGAAGACACTTGAATGGGATAACTATAAGAAAAATAAATTGTATGGTGTATACCAGAGGTGTCAGGAAGTACATCAGAAGCTAATTACACAAACAGTCAGAAAAATAAAATAAAATAAATGCCTGCATACATTTAACCATGGCAATGGGCTGTTGTGCTGGTAAAGTTTCTTCAGGAATTTTTGTAATCTTTTTACGGGGAGGCATGGCAAGAGGCAGAGTGTGTGGGCAGAGTGAGCGAGATGGGGGGAGGAAACAAACCGAAGCATGGACATGCTGCTCTTATCTGACAGTGGGCATAGCTAAAAACAGAAGTATTGATTGCTCCATTAATACAGTGAGAAGATCGGAACAGCATAAATCTTGCAGAGTTGCCCAAAACAGACTGCTGCAGAGATCAGCAGTTCTTGTACTACAATGGGGCAGTGTACATATCATGTGGTAGGGTCAGAGGTGCTTGTTGCTGTCATTGTCATGCCATCTGTCATCCATCAGTGTCATCAACAGCTACTGCCCATCCACCCTGCAAGCAGATGCTTGCAGTGGTGGTGGTGGTTGTGCTTGTCACCATTGTCACCATGCTATCCATCGCCCACTGACACCATGCCACCTGTCATGTCATCCACCCATCATTGTCAATAGCCACCGCCCATCCACCCTGCAAGCAGATGCTCGCAGTGGTGGTGGTGGTACTCATCATCGTTGTTGTCACCCAGCATCGGCATTCCACCCACAAGTCCACCCTGTGAGGAGCTGGATGTGGGTGGTGTGTCATCCACATTGTCATCGATAGCTACCACCCATCCACCCTGCAAGCAGATGCTCGCAGCAGTGGTGGTGGTACTCGTCACTGTAGTCGACATCCAGCATCGGTGTTCCACCCACAAGTCCACCAATGAGCAGTTGCTCAAGGAGCTGGGTGTGGGTGGTGTGTCATCCACATCATCGTTGATAGCTACATACCACCCATCCACCCTGCAAGCAGATGCTTGCAGCGGTGGTGGTGGTACTCATCACTGTTGTTGTCACCCAGCATCAGTGTTCCACCCACAAGTCCACCCCACGAGCAGTTGCTCAAGGAGCTGTATGTGGGTAATGTGTCATCCACATCGTCATTGATAGCTACCACCCATCCACCCTGCAAGCAGATGCTCGCAGCGGTGGTGGTGGTACTCATCACCGTTGTTGTCACTCAATGTCAGTGTTTCACTCACAAGTCCACCCCACAAGCAGTTGCTCGAGGAGCTGGGTGTGGGTGGTGTGTCATCCACATCGTCGTTGATAGCTACCACCCATCCACCCTGCAAGCAGACGCTCACAGCAGAGGTGGTGGTACTTGTCACTGTTGTTGTCACCCAGCATCGGCATTCCACAAGTCCACCCCTCGAGCAGTTGCTCGAGGAGCTGGGTGTGGGTGGTGTGTCGTCTGCCATGCACACTCACAATCCACCCTACGAGCAGCAGCTCATAGGTATGGACCATGTGTGTGTGTGGTGTTGCACTGCACTGCCAGCAGATTACATTGTTAGTGATGTAGCAACAGTTGAGGTGTCAAGAGGCACTTACCTTGTGGGTATCCCCCTTCATTGGTCTCCTGGCACCTCTCTACTGTCCATAACCTTCTTACATTCATAGTTTAGATCCTAGATAAAGATCAGAATAGAAAATGAGAAAGAAAACAAAAAAA
>QLOK01044156.1:0-10489 GCA_003313805.1 Tricholoma flavovirens | reverse complement strand
ACAGAGCACCTTCGCCAATCTGATGAAAGATATTGGATGGTCATGAGGTTTGTCCAAATGTAGACGATAGTCTAGGTGGACTAAGGACAGATCGACGTAACGCTGAAATTCCATGGATCGTGCCTGTGCATCGGGAATTCTGAGTGGTTCGTTTACGAGTCGTAGTCTGGGTGGGTGTCATGAGTAACAACGAAGTATGAATTCGAATATACTGTTAAGGTCGTAGTCTGAAAGGGAGGCTTTGTGCGGGGGCCAATCGGTAATCCGAAGGGGAATGTAAGGAACTTGGCTTCAACTTTTAAGAAGTTGTGCCCTTCGCTTGTTACGGTGTTCCAATTTGACAGAGGTTGATTGGGAATTCGGGTGGGGACCGATCAGTAGTCCGAAGACTAAGAACAGAAAGGAGGATAACATGTGAGAATGTGTGATAATGTGTGATATTCGAATTGAGGAATACAAACAAAATAACTAGGTTTAAATACTATAATAAAATCCGAAGATCGGAGATCCGATCGGAGACCGAGGTAATAGCTATGTACACTAGCTGTGGTCAGCAGTATGGGCGGTACCCGAAGTAACTGCCCGAAGTAAAAACCTATGAGTGACTACAGTAACTATGTACGAAGTCTACACTAAGTACAGGAACGGAATCTGATCGAATCTTGGTTGAACTCTTTTGGGGTTCCATCGGTCTTCCATCGGGAGTCCGAGTCGGGTGGAACGGAACGTAACAGTAGAGGAGGTTCCTGATGAAGACATGCCTAATGGGGAGAAACTGATCATGATTAAGAAAAATGATCCCAATGATCTATTTTGGTTTATTCATGGAGGGCAATTGTGGAATCCAAATCCCCAAAAGATTGATAAAACCATGCAAGAGTTGGTACATGAGAAGTATCATAATTACTTATCAGTGTTCCAACAGAAGGAATCAGAAAGAATGCCAAGGAGGAAACCATGGGATCATGGAATCATTAACAAGCAATTGAGGAAAGGCTATATACATCCATCAAAATCCCCAAAAACTTCACCCATATTCTTTACTCCTAAAAAAGACTTGAAGAAGTGCATGTGTACCAACTACCACTATCTAAATGAGTGAACAGTCAAAAATTCGTATCCCTTACCATTAATCTTGGAGATCATTGACAAGGTTGGAAAGGCGAAGAGATTTACAAAATTGGATTTACAATGGGGTTACAATAATGTGCACATCAAAGAAGGAGATGAGTGAAAAGCCACTTTTGCTACACATTGAGGATCATTTGAGCCATTAGTCATGTTTTTCGGAATGACTAATAGTCCACCCACTTTTCAGAATATGATGAACAATATTCTAAAAGAGGAAATTGATCAATGTGTTGTCATTGTATTTATTGATGACATTTTAATATTTATGGAAAGTGAGGAAGGGCATGAGGAAATTGTAAAAGAAGTGTTGAGGAAGCTACAGGAGAGCGATCTATTTTTGAAAGCCTAGAAGTGTATTTTTGATGTGGGATTGATCATTGGTCCCGATGGAGTCAAAATGGATCCAATCAAGGTAGAAGCCATTATGTCATGGCCTGTTTCTGAACAGGTCAAGGATGTACAAGCATTCCTAGGTCTCACAATCCTCTATCGATGCTTTGTACATAATTTTTCCAAAGTCACCGCGCCATTACACAATCTTACCAGAAAAGGAGTAGTCTGGAAATGGGGAGAACTTCAGCAGCGAACATTCAAGGAATTGAAGAGGAAATTTGTGGAAGGTCCCATATTAGTACCAGTAGATTTACCTGACCACTAAGGGTAGAATCTGATGCATCCAATTATGCTACTGGTGCAGTATTATCTATGCTATGCAAAGATGAGAAATGGTATCTGTGTGCATTTCTATCTAAGGGGTTGAATGATGTAGAAATAAATTATGATGTCAATGATAAAGAGATGTTGGGAATAATCTGAGCATTGGAGGCATGAAGACATTATTTGGAAGGGGCAAAACATGAATTGGAAATTTGGACAGGTCACTCAAATCTCCAATACTTCATGTCCACCAAAAAATTAAATTGCCAACAAGCGCATTGGGCATTATTTTTATCATGCTTCAATTTCCACTTAATTCACAAACAAGGAAGCTTGATGAACAAAGCTGACACATTATCATGGAGACCCAATAATTTTTTTTTTTTATTGTCAATTTCATGACCTCTCAGGGAACACCCTATTGTGGTCCTTACATCTTAGAGTATCTACTTGGCCCTGTTGCCTTGACCTTGCCCCAATCCTTGCTCCTTAGACAGCATGCCCTAGGCAATCACTCCCCCTGAGGACCGATTTGTCAAATCGTTTAGGACTGCAGGACCTACTTCAACCTCTTCCTATGTTTACCTGATGCTGTTTGATGTTTGAGTGGGTTATATGGCTGTTAAGCACCTGGCCATGGGATGGCAGGCACAAATCAGACATTGTAGATATTGTGTTTGCTGTTTTGGATAACTTGCTCAGGGTACTTCAATCATTTCTGATGGTCCTTTGTGTCGCAGGCGAGTGAATTAAGTTGAAGATGCATATGAGAACCATCAATGAGTATAGATACACTTGGGTTACACCTGTGAAAGAATTTGCAAGTAAAGTGTTCCTATGATATCATGTGTTCACCTTTTCTTGGGTGTAAACATCCTGTTTGGTTCACATAGCTGATGAGTGCTTTGACGCCCTTCTCTGTGCTTAGTAACATTTCAAGATCCCTAGAGTCTCTTCTCATCTGTTGGTCCATCTCATGTCATTCCCTGTTATACCTTGCATTCAAACAGAAAATGTGTTATGGTTTCCTTTGCTGGAGGTCCTTGCCCTTGACATGCTGTACACTTGCTTGTCTCTGATTTTTGATGCAGTGTAGGTAGAAATTGAGTGGTATATGCCCTGTGCATATTTGCATCAGTATGCTGATCTGTTGCCTCTTTAGTTCTGCCTGTAGTTTAGCATATCGACTGTATGTAAAATGTGGGTTGAGATGACTTAGCTTTGGTTGTCGTGGTGAGGCTAGCCACATGTCTTTCCACTTTTCATTCATTTCTCTGTGAAATTTCTGCTTTACTGCTGCTATGCTCACTGGTAGTTCTCCCTGAAGTAGGGGTGGAAGTGCATTTTGTGGACTTGAGTTTCCCCAAGCTGCTCTTTTGGCTTCTTTGTCCACTTTTTAATTGCCTTGTACACTGCTGTGGCCTGAGATCCATGCTAGTTGGAACTGTTTCAAGTTGGGGTTTGCATTGACTATGTTTATGCTGTCTGCTGTGGTTAGGAAATTTTTGATCAGATATTGAGCTGTTGTTAAGGTTGTGCTTATTGCGAGGGAGGAATCAGAGAATGCATGGGTTTTCCAAAGGGGGACAAACGAGACTTGGCTTCAACTTATAAGAAGTTGCGCCCTTCCTCTTGATTAGGGTTGTCTCTGATTTACTGGACTTGAATGTGAATGTGCAGGTTATGCACCAGGTTTACATACTAGATGGCAAGTGAGGATGAAGATTCCAAGTAGTGCTTAACTAATCAATATTCAAACTGAATAGCTCAACCTAATGTGCAAGCTTATACACTAAGTACAAATGTTTCTACAATACTCTAGTAGAATCTACAATGACTATTACTAGTAGATGAGTAAGATAACTCAGGGATTACGTGGATTGCCTGAAGCATAGAATATTCCACAGTGTTCTCTCCTATTTCCTGAGTTGAACTTGTAGCAACTGATTGCTAATTCGGTTACCAATCCTCGTGATCCCTTCCTATCGGTATTACCATCATCCCACAGGTTTTGCAATGTCAAAAGATCGGAGCATGACAGCTGTGGCCACTTTGCGTGTCCTTATTCTCTTGATGAAGGCCTGACTGTCTGTTAGTATGGATATTGGGAGACAATCTGCTATGTGTTCTGTTCTGATCATCCATATGCCCAGAAGGGCACCTACTACTTCTGCCTCAAATGACATGAATTTTGTTGTGCTTCACAGGTGATACCTTAGAACCTTGGCCAGTGCAGGTCTTCCTGTCCTGTACATTACCACTGCTGCTCCTATTTTGCCTTCCAAGCCTGATCTGTCAGTGAAAACTTTGATTTCTGGCTCACTTGTTGCCTCATTGTGAATGGAGGCCTCTTGATCTTTGGCTATCTCTGTGGTAAATGGCAGGCTAGCATATGGGAAGGGGTGTAGGTTGGGGGTTATGTTCTCAATTTCATCTAGATGGATCTTGGGGAAAAGATCTATTAAGTTGTGGAGCGGCGTGCGATGTTTTCTTGCATGTACTGCACAATAATCACGTATCATCTGGTGCAAAGGGTGTGACTGGGGTAAGGTACATATCCGAATTAGTGCCCTGTGACAGACTTTCAGCATTGTAAGTTCAAGCGGTGGAATACCTGCATGTATGTCCAGTATATCTGTTGGTGTAGTGCAAAGTGCTCCATTTATTGCCAGTGTGGCCATCCGTTGCATGCTTGTTAGTTGATGCAGTACTCTTACTGACCCTGTCTTTCGTTTGGTGCCTGGAATTTTCCATGGTGGATTGTACCATATTTTGGCTCCATACATCATCTTTGGCATGGCTACTGCTACCGACAAGTATAGTTGACACATAAGTTTTGGTGAGAGCCCTGCATTATTTCACACAAGACGTTGGCATTGCATTACCCATTTGGTTGCATTGTCTATGGCTTTATCTTCGTGCTTTCTCCAAGTTAGTTTGTCATCAATAACTATCCCAAGATATTTGTAGGATTCTATGTACCATGTTGACCTCTTTACCTTGGAGCAATAGCTTTGGTTTGTGCAAGGGGCAAAGGAAACCTGTTGGTGATTTGCACTTTTTGTGTCCCAGGTGCATGATAGCTAATTTGTTGATCTCAAATCTAGAGTTGTGATCAGCAGACCATTTGAACCCACCATTTTCCCCTTCCATATGCTCGTGTATGGCTTGGGTGGTTTCCTCAAAGTCTTCTCCAACTGCCATTACCATTGCGTCATCCACATATCCTAGTGCCTGTAAAATGGTGCTTAGCTCAAGTAAGTCTGTGTTATAGTAGTTAAACGATGGCAATGATACTGGGTCCCCTTGGCCTACTCCATTGTCAATGGGTATCTGTCCTGATACATAATCATCAAACTTTAGTTGCTTCAACCTTCCCCTCAAAAGCCATCCAATAACTTGTACTATTTTCTTAGGTACTTGTCTCCTCATCATGTTGTGTAGTAGTTGATCTGTCACCGCATTGGGGAAGGCTCCTTCTATGTCTAGAAAGAGGATTGATACCACTTTTTTCTTTCTCCATGCTTCTTTGACTCGATGGACTAACAAGTGTACTGCGTCTGTTGTGCTCCTGCAGGGTCTTCCCCCAAAGTGTGTGTCTGGTAATAACTGATGTCACTCTGTTACTGTGATGAGGTTCTCAGACACTATGGATGTGAGGACATTGGCCATGGTACAGAGTAGTGTGATGGGATGGTATGCTTTGGGGACCTCATAACTGGATATTCCTGGTTTTCTCAGTACACATGTCATGGATTCCTGCCATCCATTGTAGTAGACTCCAAACCTCATTATCGATCTGTAGATTGGGAGTAAGTATGGAACTATTAGGCTTGCTGACCTCTGTAAGACAATGTTTGGTATCCCATCTGGCCCCAGTGCTTTGTATGGTGACAACTTTGTTATGTGTGCATGGATCTGCTCCTCTGTGATTGGCAGTGGCAATGGTAATGGGTCTGGGTAATTGTACTCTTGTGGGACTGATGATGTCATAGGCTTTGGGGGGAAGAATGCTTCTGCTAGTGCCTTGGCCTTTCCCTCATTTGTGTTTACCTCTCTTGTGAAACCATCATTTCCCTTTACCTTTAATGTGGGGATTCTTGACTGACCCCCATCACCTACCAGGCTCGTAATGTACTTGTTTGGTGTCTAGATGGTTGAGCTGTCAGCATTTTCCAGGTAGTCATTCCAGTGATCCATTTTGGCTTTGACGATGTCTGCTGTGTACTTTTGTCAAGCTTGCCAGAGATCTTGATGACTTGGGTGATCTTCTACTGCCTGGTTCTTGTATGATTCGGCACATATGGAGTTTTCTACCTTCTTCATTTTTGATAGGTCTTTCAACCACCACCTTTTAGACAATGGGCATGGATTGTTTTCTGGCACTTCATGTTCAATTGCTTTCTGAATTAGAGCTGTGAGCTGCTCGATTTCCCTGCCCAAATCTGCATCAGTTCAGATCTCAGTTGGAATTGGTATTACTGCTAGTTCTTTCCCCAGAAAATCATTGAAACTGTCCCAGTCCATTTCCCTGAAGTTTCACGATGGCTGCATTGTTGTTCTTTCCTGTGTTAGTTCTAGTATTATCACTACTGGGTAATGGTCAGTTTTGCCTGGTTGCCTCTCTGGCATTACATCACATTTAACCACATGGTTAGCAAGACCTACCATGCAAAAGACATTGTCTGGCCTAGAAAGTTGTTTTGTCACCATGTGTTTGAGGGTTGGGATGCCCTTTGGCAGTAACATGCACATTTCTTGATCCGCTACTACATAAGTTGATCAGTTCTCCTGCATCTTTGAGGGCTTTTGCTGTAAACAGGTGCATGTCTTCATCCTTGTCCCACATGGGATGGTGCCAGTTGAAATCTCCACCCCACAGAATGTGACAGTCCTGTTGCCCTTGAGGTCCATTTTGTATGCTTTGCATATGATGTCTTAGAATCATCAGTGAGTCTGAGTGCTCACCTGCATTATAAATACTGAAAATTTGTAGTCTGCCATAGATGCCATTTAGTTCGATTGCTACCACATCATTTATGTCGGGGATGTCCAGTATCTTCCAGTTATTTGTAGATAAGGCTGAGTTTACCCAGATCGTGGATTGCACTGGAGAGTCCAGGGCACCCCTTGAAGTGGGTGACACTGAGATAAAGCAATTCGGTGTTCTAATGCTGCTGAAAAAGGTAATGTATGGTTCTTGGATCAGTACAATATCCCAGTGCGCTGCTAGTGAGTTGTTGATAAGTTCTAGGTGAGCAGTAATTGATTTGTTTAGATTAAATTGAAGGATTCTTAGCTTTGTTACCCTGTTCGCTATGTCATTCATTGGTCGCATCTGGTTCCTACCTGTCCCATGAGTGACGTTCAAGTTCCTGTCCATTTGGTGCTATTTGTCTTGGCTGAAAAGGAAGTTGAGTCTGTTGCATCTTACCATTCCTATTTGGTTTCACAAACTCTGCTAGTCCTACTGAGATTGCTGTCTTCTGCCCACTTGGCAGTGCCGATTCCCATGTCCAGGGCTCAACAGATGGGAAAAAGGGGAGCTGGTTCTCCAGGTTTTTTGTGTCATGTTCTGCACACTTTCTGAGGAATGTGGGGCATGTTCGGTCATTACTTGCATGACCACTCATACCACATGGGGTGCATAGTAGTGTCAATTAAGTACAGTTGTTGGTTCTATGGGTTCCCCCACATTTAGCGCAAATGTCTCTTTGGATAATACACTCATTTGCCACATGATTGTAGCCTTGGCACTTGAGGCATCTGACTGGCTCATGTTTGCATTTGGTTACCAACACCTTCTTGTTGCAGATAACGAGGCCATTGAGAATTGCCTTGTTTGCACTGTCTGGGTCTGTGAATGTGATAACTACATGTCCTACTGTTTGGTTCAGGTTTTGGTGCTCAGGAGCCTTAGCCCATCTGCACTTGCTGATAGATCCATTGGGTAGGTTGTTTGCCTCAGTTACTTCTTCTATGTGTGACTTTTCGATTGCATTGAACGTCAATGGGACAAAATTGGCCATGGTGTTGTAGTTGCATGATTCAGTGAGAATTGTGGTGCCTAGTTTGCATTCCATGTGTAGATATTCGCTTCGCTACATAGCCATGCCACTGATTTGTTGTCACTTGCCTCGATGAGTAGTCCCCCACTTTTGAGCCACATTGCTGATCATAGTTTGCACTCTTCATTCGTTGTCTTTGCAGTCTTGGCCAGCTTTCCATTTAGCTGTTTCAGTAGCTGTGGAGCTGGTAAAGATTTTAGTTCTTGCGTTTCTTTGGAGAGAGCCCATAAAAATTGCCTTGCCCTTATACTTTCCCTTGCCCTGACCCTTGGGTCTACTTGGATTGGTGGGCATGTTATTCTCTGGTTCAGACCATCCCAATACGATGTGGACGTACTCTCTCTTTCTGCTGTACCAATCATCTGATCTGTTGCTTTACCTAAATCTTCTATAGATGTTTTAATCTGCACTATTACCTCTGCCACTTTTTCCTGTAACTTGTTCATGACTTCTTCTGTTTTTTGCCTGAGGTTGGACTGTAGACCGTCTACAATGGGAGTTAGTTCCTTAGACACTAGAGTAGATATTTCTTTCACTGTGGATGTTAGTTCTGATTCCTGAAGTAGAAAAGCTACTGAACGAATCCCATTGAGAGTCTGCAGCAGGGTGTTTGGGAGTGCTCCAGCCTGGAACAAAGTTTTGGCTAAGGATGCTAGTGTTGGTGTTGTGCCTGAGGGTGCCAGTGGTCCCTTCACTACTAGCCAGGAGAGGCCTATCTCCGCATCAGGGATGTCTCCTGAGCTGGTGCTAATCTGTGTTGTTGTGCCCATTCACCTGGTGGTCCTACCTTTCTCTGCTTGTGTATTAGCCAGGGGCTTTTCTCTGATGGTGTTGGTGGTCTGTTCCAGCATCATCGCTGTGGGGTTAGTCCATCTTTGTGCTGTTATGGTGTTCTCATGCAATGTTGTTTGCTGTAATCCCGATGTGGCAACCAGAGGCTGGCTGTCTGGCATGGCAAGTGATCGCACTTTAGAAGTCCGTTCCTTTGCCTTAGAAGTGTAGATACACTATTCTATAGTCCAGGTATTGCGGTTTCCCTTCAACTTTGCCCTCTTGAACCATGGGAATATTCAAAGTAGGTGACAGTACCGGATCAAGAGGTTCTTTTAGACCCAATCATAAAAAGGGGGTAGAGAATGATAACAAGGATATTACACACCTTGTTGAAGCCTGAATATTTCTGTATATGTGCAATGCACCAAGGTCATCTATTAATAGATGGTTCTGAAGAAGAAATGCTATCTAAAATTCAGAACTGTACTGATATGGATGAGGAAGTAATAAAGGCTGTAAAAGAGATGAAAGGGGAGAAGAAGAAGACTATTAAAGGAGAAGAGTGGTGTGAAGAACAAGGGTTAATATTGTTCAGAGGAAAGGTGTATGTGCCAAAAGACATTGAGTTGCAAAAGGAAATTGTCTGATTACATCATAATACTTCCATATCCAGACACCCAGGCAGATGAAAAACCCTGGAGTTAGTGATGAGGAATTATTGGTGGCCAGGAATTTCTAAATTCATACAGAGTTATGTGGAGGGTTGTGATATGTACTTTTCAATGCAGCAAATCCTATCTGGAAATTCCAGCTGGGAAATTAATGCCAAATCTGATCCCAACAGGACCCTGGATCAATATCTCAGTAGATTTCATTACTGGAGTTCCTGAGGCACAAGGCTATGATTCTATTTTAGTCATATGTGATCACTTCACCAAACAAGTCCATATTATTCCTACAACCCAGGAAACAAGTTCCTTAGGCTTGATGCGCCTATATCGTGATCATGTGTGGAAATTACAGTAGCTTACAAAACTGTTACAATGTTTTGCATATTTGTATAGATCAGTCTGTAAAATAGGAAGTAAAATTTCAGAATTCTTAAAAATATTATGGAGGATACCTCAATATCACAAGAGGTTGCCTGAAAGGTCTCAGGGTCATGTGACATCATTTCATAAGTTAAATAAACCATTTAATTCAGTCACTCATTGTAACAGTTTTTGTTGCACTGATTTTTTAGTCAGAAATATGGGCAAATCACATGATTTTGTTGATTATTATAAACAGTTACAAACAATATCATGTGACTAAGTATACATAAGAGCTCTCCACCAGTTGGCATCTCCTTCCAACCCCCCACCAATCATGCTCAAGCTCTCTTCTGCTCAAACACTTCATGTTCTTGAACTTCTTGATGCTGGCCTTTCAGTATGCCCAATTGCTCATCAAACTGGTCTCAGCACTGCTACTATTAGTCGCATTCGCTCTGAGCACCATTCTGACCAACCAAAGTCATCTGGTGGTTGACCTACTAAGCTTACTACTGCCAATGTTTACTACGCCAGGTGGATTATTTGTATGGGAAAGGTGGAGAATGCCACTGAAGCAGCACATACACTGCAGGATATCACCAATACCCCCTTCTCTTCCCAAACACTTCATCGCCACCTCAAGAAACAAGGCATGAAACCTGTAGTCAAGTGAAAACACCCCCTACTCAAGCCTCACCACTGCCGTGCATGACTGGAGTTTGCTGAGAGGCATGCTGAGTGGACACTGGAGGATTGGAAGAGGATAATATGGTCAGATGAAACTAAAATTAACTGGTTGGGGTCAGATGGAAGGAAATATGTGTG
>QLOK01044152.1:0-36208 GCA_003313805.1 Tricholoma flavovirens | reverse complement strand
CTGGTCCTTTTTAAGGGCCAGTCAGAAGGTAAAAGGATTAAATTATAACAAAGATCAATAAAAGTCTGGATCACCACAGATCAGCACTGATGGGTGCCAACAACCACTCAAATAGTGCATCACCTCCGCATCATCATCTTAGCCACAAGACAATGGATAAGCCCAATGCAGATCCAAGAAAACACATGCTGCACCTGATGCAGCCTTTTACTTACACAGCCCGAAAACTTCACCTATATATCTTTAATTCAGGAATCTAAAACCTTTGTTCCCACTTCTGTGTAATGAAGGTATACCATATTAATTCTTCTCTCTTACTTGTATTAACTATCATTCCCACTTCTGTGTAACAAAGATACCTTGCTCCTGTCTGATCAGCTCACCCTTAGTGTTGGTTGCCTAACCAGGCTCCCTTCCACAAATGTTGCTTTAACATTGGAATGTTAGCTCTGGTAATAAATTACTTGTAGTGCAAAGATAAAAGTATTTAATCAGATCTTATTATATAACATTTTGATAGCTATTTGTCACTATTGACTGGAAATACCAGCATCTCCACAGTTTCCTGATGTGACAAGTGCTGTTTATCCACTTTTCTTCCATGCTGCAATCTTCAGAATGAGATCCAAGCGCCCACTGCTGTAAGTACATCTTGGGTTTACAGACTTACTCTTTAAAATATCCAATGTTCTCCCAAAGTATTCCAAGCAAAAAATCATGTAGAGTAACTATAAAAGAAGAGAAGCACTGCTCAAATTGTGTAGTAAAGCAGACACATAAAGAAATTGGGACACATCTATATCAAAAATTGTCAAAAGGGAGGACAACAACAACCAGAAGACATATTGACATAAATTTCTGGGTAGCGGTTGAAGTAATGAGTGTGCGCGAGGTCGCAATGTCGGGAGTTGGTGTAATCGCGCGTGTGGGAACATCTTTCTCCGAGATCACCGAATCTAAAAAACGCCAGCCTCTCTTAGTCTATCGCTTGGTTGGTGTTTTTCGTTATTTTGTTTTGTTTGTTCTGTACATGTTTGCTCGTATGTCTAGGCTGGGATAAAGCACCTTCCAAGCGATACGAGAGTGCTGGTTTTAGGAGCCTGGTTGATCGTGAGATATCGAATTTGCTGTGTTTGTTTGTCCGCGACTGTAGTCGTTTCTTCCCAGTCTGAAGGCTATTCGGTTCAGGGGAAGGTTTGTAAGAAAGCGAGACTGGGGCTCATCAAGGTTCTACTCAGGCTAGAGCCATCTGAGAGCCATAATTGCAAACGAGAGTCGTCGCTGAAGCGCTGAAGTCGGAGAAAGTTCGATGGCCAAGGCGCATTTGGCCATGGTCACGCCGGCAACTGCAGCTTTGCAACTATTATACCAAAACCCGTGCATTGTTGACTTCTCCAATTGCAATCGATAACTACTTGTTGGACGTCTAAGCTGGTTTAAAAGCGTCAGTGTAAACTGCCAGAAAACAGCTCATCGTATGTTCCACGTTGAATTTCAAGTCCCCGACGTTTGCTGACGTTTGGTTATCTTAGCTCCGTCATCGATAGCTCACCAGGCACACCAGGCTCAGTATCTTCATAGTCTGAGTGGTGGGTTACCTGAAATAGATGCCTGGAGGACACACTCAAGCGCCTCGCAATGGCCCAAAGTTTGCCACAGGCAAGTCTTCAAATGCTCGCCCTTAGATCCGGAGGTTGACTGAACAACTGCAGGCGCAGGTCCCTGGGGAAAAGGATCGCGTACAAGACCCGAGTCGGACTCAGACACCGAACGCGAATATCGTTCTACATCACGTTCAGAACCATCTTCGAAAACGCGGAACTCGAGAACCACGGAGAGCCCCGACGGGCGAGTGAATGGATCCATCGAAACCCTCCCTGATCCAGCTTCCTTAATCCCATACTGGTCTGCCAAACGACATCTTACGTGCGGCAATCCTGTCCCGGGCCCTCCTTGGTCCTCCAAACCCATTCCGTGGCGGGGGTCTTCCCCTGGGAAGCTCAGGACTGTGAACGCGGCGCTCGTGCTGTGCTTGAACATCGATGTTGACCCACCAGATATCATCAAGACTAATCCATGTGCTGTTCTGGAGTGTTGGGTAGATCCGCACACCATGCCTTCCCACAAGGCTCTGGAAGCTATTGGGTCAAATCTACATCATCAATTTGAAGGGCTCAGTGGTAAAGTCATCTATAAACCCATTCTCGATCCATCCTTGGAAGATTTACGCCGATTCTGTCAAACATCTCGAAAGCAAGCCAAAGACGAGGCTGTCCTTTTTTATTATAATGGACACGGCGTGCCAAAGCCTACCGCAAGCGGTGAATTATGGTGTTTCAACAAGGACTACACCCAATATATACCAGTGTCTCTCCAGGAGGTTCAGAGCTGGCTGGGTTCTCCTGGAGTTTACATTTGGGACTGTTCCGCTGCTGGACATCTCTTGATGAATTTCAATATATTTGCCCAACGACGTGATCATGATGTCAACATGCTACATGGCGGATACCACGACGGTGCACAACCTTTCATGAATTCCATCCAACTCGCAGCTTGTACAGCTAATGAGCAACTTCCATCATGTCCAGAGTTACCTGCGGATGTCTTCACATCCTGCCTTACGTCTCCTATCGACATTGCACTGCGATATTTCATCATGAATCATCAGCTTCCCAATAATGTCACTGCCGATATGGTATTGCAATTACCAGGCGACCTTAAGGACCGACGCACGCCTCTTGGAGAACTTAATTGGATCTTTACAGCCATCACAGACACCATTGCATGGACGTCCTTCTCTCGAGAAATATTCACCCGTTTGTATAGATGCGACCTGCTCATAGCCTCGTTGTTCCGGAACTTCCTTCTCGCAGAACGCATCATGAAGGATTACAACTGCACACCACACACTTACCCAGCACTTCCTCCTACCAATACACACTCTCTATGGGCGACGTGGGACCTAGCGGTCGACACGTGTCTCCGCCAACTCCCAGAGCTGCTCGCAAAGGCTCCGGAGGCTAACATTACGCCTGCTGTCGCTGCACCCACGCCTAAACCTGGCTGGTCTGGGCAAATCCAAGACAGGGCCAGCGTTACCCCAACGAAGACCGGAGAGAAGCCCTATACGTATATCCGAAGCAGATTTTTTGCGGATCAGCTTACTGCCTTCGAGGTTTGGATATCGCGAGGTGGATCTGCGCTAACTAAACGAGGGCCAATGTCGTTGCCACCAGCGGGCGACAGATATTCCGGCGAGGCGATCAATGGGTTCAACGAACAAGACGGGTCGGCGGACCAACACCTCGTGCCACGTAAGCCTCCAGATCAGCTCCCCATCGTGCTCCAAGTGCTTCTTTCGCAACCTCACCGACTGCGAGCTCTCATCCTCCTTTCTCAATTCGTCGATCTTGGACCGTGGGCTGTCCACCTGGTTCTGACTATCGGGATATTCCCCTACATATCCAAACTTCTTCAGGCTCCCAGCCAGGACCTTCGCCCTGTGCTAATATTCATCTGGGCGCGCATACTAGCTGTTGATCCGACTGTTCAAGTCGACCTTCTCAACACCCAGGGATACAAGTACTTTGCTGGTGTCCTGAGCTTGAAGAACGACGAAGTCCTGCCAAACGGCTCCGAGCACAAGGCGATGTGCTCTTTCATCCTTGCTGCTATCGCTCGCGACTTCGCGCACGGTCAGCAGGCGTGCTGGAGTGAACGTGTCTTTGACAACTGTTACGATCGACTCGAGGAGCCAGATTTCTTGCTGCGACAGTGGACGGCTCTGTGCATTGCGCAGATGTGGGATGCGAACGATGAGATCAAGGTGTACGGCGTTGATCGGGGTACACAAGACAAACTTATTGGGATGCTGTCAGACGACTCGGCGGAAGTAAGATCTGCGGCGCTCTATGCCCTAGGGACCTTCATGGGGGCTAGTGGGTCTGCGAATCCGAATAAGCAGGGCGGGGGAGGGACGGGGACAATGTATCAGCTGGAGGAACGAGTGCACTTCAGGATGGAGGTAGCAGTGGCGACGGGTGCGACGCTTGCGATCAAGGATGACGCGAGTCCGATGTGCCGGAAAGAACTCCTTGTTGTCATCAGTTGCTTGGTTAAGGAGTGGCGAGGTTATTTTGTTGTTTGTGCGTGGTTGTACTGGGAGGAAGACCGAAAGTGGAGGGCAAGCACTAGCGGGCACCCACACCCACATCCACATCCACATCCACATCAACATCAACATCCACATCAACATCAACATCCACACTCACATTCACATCCACATCCACATCCACATCCACATTCGCTCTTACACGATGAGGATGTTACCAATCAGGCGATTGCTGAATGGTTAGATGCATTTGGAGAGGACGATCTGCTTAGGGAGGAAAATCGGGTTCTACTCTCATCCTTCTTCACGATCTTTGTTGTTCTTTTGGACCTCTCTGTGGATGCATATCAAGAAGTCGCTACCAATGCACAGACAGTGGTGGACTATATAATGGCTCTCCTCCTGGAATCTCCGTTTACTAGACTCGATTCTGCCTCTCTAGGCATACCTCCAACGACAGCTCCAGATCGAAGAAGCTCACCTCAACTGCCTAGTGTACGCTCTCGCGTCACCTCCCTGCAATCGTCCCCGCCCTTCCCTCTTCACCCGCCCTCCCCCGGGGGGTCGAGACCTTCAATAAGCCGTAGCGACACCATTAACACGATCTCTTCAGGCGTTTCCAACACTCTGCGGAGGACTTCTTCGTTTGCGAATGCACTCAAGACACTTGCCAACGGGATAGCCTTCCCGTCTGTTGATGATGGCCGTGCTTCACCAGCCTCGCAAGGACCCCCGGGCAAGTCCGAATATGTCGACACCTCAAGGCCCCCATCTCCTAACCTTAGTATTGCTCAGTATACATCACCCTACTCACGACCACCCACGCCACAGGGCGGCGGGGTGTCGCCCTACATCCCTCCATGCCAGGACATCTCGGAACCACGACAAGCACCAGTGGACTTCGTACCGTTTGATGTGATGGAGGCGCTCATGGAGGAAGACATGGAGCGGCTAAGATCGCGGAGGAGAGCAGGGAGCCATTCGCGCCGGCATCATCACCACGGTGGATCGATCCCTAGCCCCAATGGGAGCACATTCTCGATGGACTCCAACAGTAGTAGCGTCATTCTTGGGCTTGGTACTGGTGCTGGTATCCGTGATATGCTGCCGCTAAAAAGTACTTTCTTCGATTGGTGCTGCGAGTATTTCAAGGAACCCCAGATGAGAGTAAGTGTTTTCGACCTTGATTTTCACTATTCTGAGCTCATGACATGCTACAGCAAGCTGAACCCGACGAACCTGGAAGTGTTCAGTATAACTATCAGGTTTGGAGGCAACAACGGAATGAGCAGATCAACATTGAAACTCAATCACAAGCTGCTGTCGCAGGTATGTACTAAGTTCTTGACTTGAATCTATCTCATCCATGAGAAGCAGAAGATCGGAGATGGGATAGACCTGTGGCAACATTCCAGACTTCTGGATATCCGCTTACCATGGCATTCCATTCCTATGATCAACACCTCGTCGTGGCGAACGAATCCGACATGATCAGGTTGGGCTCCATGTACATTCTCGTCCGTACGCCACTGAACGGTTGTTAGTGTTTGGGACTGGTCCCAACGGAAGCGCTTAAATTACTTCTGTAATGGCAATCCCAAAGGAACCAGTATCACCTCGGTTCATATTATCAATCAAGATGTCGGTGGGATAATTGTCACTGGCTCAGGTATGGACACATGTCTTTTCGCCAAATATAATCTAATGATGAAACAGCCGAGGGCATCGTCCGTCTCTATCGAAACTATGATTCATCCCTTGACCAGGGTCCAGTACAAATGGTCAGCGCTTTCCGCGGCCTCAACGAGGTGATTCAGTTGAGGCAAGGAAGTGGTGTTGTAACCGATTGGAAGCAATCTGCGGGCACTCTGCTGGTTGGAGGAGACTCTCATGTTGTCAAAGTATGGGATGCGCAGACAGAGACTCAGGGTCTGGTATGTTTATGAGACGAAACTTTGAATAATACTTACTATGGGCAATAGGATCTTGATACAAACTCTGACAGTCCGGTTACTGCCCTTGTATCGGATCATGGAGCCGCCCAAACTTTCATTGCTAGCTTCGCAGATGGGAAAATCAAGGTGTTCGATCGACGTTTGGAGGATGAAGATTCTATTGTCAGAATATATTCTGAGCACACCTCTTGGGTGCAGAATGTTCGTTGGCATCCTACTATAGGTGGGCAACTATTATCAGCCAGGTACGATCCTCGAAAGTGTCTCTTGAAGGTCTTTCTGACGCCACCTGGAATTAAACACAGTTTGGATGGCCAAGTGAAGTTATGGGATCTCCGTGGACCTGATAATGCGATAAAGAATTGGGAGGTTCATCCAAATCAAAGCGGGATGTCTGCTTTTGATGTGCACTCGACAACAGGTGTCTTTGCCACGTACGTTATCAGTATTTCTATCTGTGTTACACCCCCTCATACATCCTCAGATCATCGGCCATCAACCCAGGGTACTGGCGGTCACAACGAATTAATGTCCATTCGCTTACTCGAGATGATTTTCTTTCTGCGTTCAATATTTCTACGGGCCTTGTCATTCATCCTGCCCGTGTTCTCCCCTCTCCCTTTATTCCAAGGCTTAGCTCGCTTGTATTCCATCCTACAGAAATGTTGTACGGCATGGGCGAGCCTGACGGCACTAGTAAGCCTTTTTCTCTTATGCTCAGCCCTTCCACTAATGCTCCTTGCTCTAACAGTTAGAATAATGGGCTGCAAGCTTCCCTGACCTCATGTTGTAATTATATATCAATCATCTTGTTTTCCTAGACGTCTCGTAGTAGTAGTGGAATCTGTAATGTCTTTCGTGCTCGCTTCGCCCTCGGGGGACGTAAGCAGTTGGGGATCTCCTTCATCCGTCCATGAATCAGCAACGAGAACGGCTACGGCGGCTCCAAATGATAAGCGCATGTCTCACAGAGGTATGAGTTTTTTATACCCCTCTAGAAGGATTTCAGCAAAAGGAAATAAAGAGTCCGCACGGTGGCTGTGACCTTTATTTGTGTGATGATGTAATTCGAATGCAAAGTTCAAATACCCCTCATTCCAAGCACGACTGTTCTCAGCCGTCGCTGGATGCAACGTCTATCTCAACGTGAAGGTCTCCATTTCACTGATAATTGTCGTTCAGTTACTCGCACAAGCTTCTTAGGAGTTGGACAATGGTCAGAGCAAGCACACATGAGCCTGTGAGTCGATGACTGATCTTCGATACTTCGTCCAACGGTTTGAGGCCGATTCCCTCATATAGTCGGACGATTCAAAAGAGGTTACTAAGAATAAATCTGCCAGTAAGAAGAAACCTGTGGTGACTGGGATATGGCCTTGCAAAATGAACGGGTGCACTAAACAGTTTGCTCGTGAAGCAGACTTAAAGAGACATCAGAGGACAACGAAGTTGCACTCTATGCCCAATTTGTGAGCTCATCCTTTTAAAACTTCACGCAATCCTGGCTCACTCTTCCCCTCCATAGTGCATGTCCTCAGTGCGATGCTACATTCACTAGGGTGAGTCGTTTTGCGAGGACTTCGTCACAGCAGAGAGAGAATAACTAATCACTCGTCAGACCGACGCCTTGCGAAGGCATCAAAAATCCAGGTACGACAGATCTAGAGTTCCATTCAAAACGGAGTCATCTTACTCCTTGTCCATAGGCATAATGGTGTCGTCATTGAACCCTCTGATCAAGAAACCAAGATTGGCACCGAAAACGATGCGGGGACCTCGGAGTCACATTCGAAAAGTAGGAGTGCGACGCCATCATCAAAGGGCAAAGAACGAGCGTCAGTCTCTAACCCCGCACCAGCTCAGCCAGATCGTACAGGTCGATCAAGTTATTATCGCCAACATACTGCAATGTCAACGCGTAAGTATGCACAATATTCTTGCATTGGACTGGCAACGACACGCATAATCATGCAGCTTACGTTCCTCCTCGTCCCGTCGTAATGGATCCTCACTATGCTCAAGTAGCACTTCCCACCTCTGCCACAAGACTAAACGTGGCGACAAATTGGACATATCCTCCACATCCATGGCCCGACGGCGCTCATCCACCCATGGGATATCCAATACCTAGTCATTTATATTATTCCCCTCATTACCGATCAAATGGCGTCACTCCGCAACTACTTCCCAATGTCGGACCTCAAAATGGGACCGCCATCCAGCCCCCGGCATCTTCACCTCATTCCGACTCATCTCCAACGGATACCAGACCACCAAGCAACACTTCAGACCCTTCAGGACAAGACCCGTTGACTGTCCAGATCATACATCCGTCTCTAAATTCCTCAGTTCCAACGACCCTCACAGACCAACAGGTTCTAGCAATCACCGAGGCCGCTGTTAAAGCTGTGCTGGAAGCAGAAGCAGGGAGCTCTCACACAGCTAGCAGAAGCGCCTCCGTTTTGACTTCTCTGCACTCAGAAGGAGAGACAGGAGAGCGCACGGAAGAAGTACCGGAAACACCAAATGTCAGGGAGACCCGTCTCGCCGAGAAGACAGGCAGATTACCTGGGTATGGCACCGCTCTTGAACGACCCGAGCCGATGGAGCATATGCTCACTGAAGACGGTGAACCAATGCTCAACCCAGGTTCGTTGGCTCTCTTGTTCCGAATTCTTCACTCTTAATCCCTAATCCCTTTATTCAGCGGAACTCCTGACACAGGCCAGTTCAATTATTGTCCGTCTACCTTGTGGTTTGTCTGCTGATGTGCGTTTCAGGAATCGCTGGCTTCTCCTCCCCCGTCATGACCTGGAAAGTCTCCTTCACGTCAGACATTACATTATCTCACTCCTTTATTTGTCACTTTTGTCGGGTATTGTGGAGGTCCAAGGTATTTTTCTATTCCAATGGTTATGGTTATTGGTATATGAAAAAGACTAATACGGCATTGCACGATTCATCACGCCCCCTTTAACTTACATCTAGATTATTGATATTTCCAATATGTAACAACTGACTAGGGTCTTAAAGTAAGCTGAGGAAGCTAATTTACTGAACCAAATGCGGATTGGTCTGGTCACTGTTGAGAGTGACAATGCAAAGTCTACAACTATGATGGACATGAAAACGAAACTCTAAAGGACCTTAACTTTGGGCCACTTGTATTGAGGGCCAATCTTCATGAAAATTCAGTTCAACATCTGATGTTAATAATCAAAGTGCGCACCTCTTGGATGCACATCGTTCCCATGGTATGGCCAACTTGGACACACTGATCGCAGCTCTTACCGGAAATCAGTGCAGCGAGGAAACCACCAGCGAACGCGTCGCCAGCGCCATTAGTATCAACGATCTCATCATCCTTCAAAACGGTCACCGGGAAGGACTGGGGTTTATCTGGCTCTGCGGAGCTAACTAAAACAGTAGGCTCAGCACCGTGTGTAAACACCACGATGCGCGGCCTAGCAGTATTCTTTTTTTCTACCAGAGCGACTGCCTTTGCGATAGTGGCGAGGTCCTTCGTACCAGGGAGGCCGTTCGTGTTCGCCCACGCTTCGGCTTCGGACTCGTTGCCAAAGATAAGATCACAGTAAGGGAGGACTTGCCCCAATTGTTTATTGAAGAATTGGGGAAGGAAAGGAGCGGAGAGGTTGAGAGCGAAGATCTGTTGTTGGGGTGATGTCAGCATTGGTCAAGATACGGGCTCAAAACACGTAACTTACTTTGTTTGCAGCGCTGGACTTCTGGCCAAGCAAAACCATAGACTCTACACCATGTGATATGAAATAACCCTCGACATAGAAAACCTTTGCGGCCTCGATCAATGGGGCTACAGCAGGCGAGGAGAGATGGGAGGTCTCAAATTTCTCAGCACTTCGCAGATCAGTTACCAAAGACCTGGATAGAAAATTAAGTTAAAGCTGGCAGGGAAGGAAGTGATCAGACCGATGGTGGCCTGTGATAACAACGGCACAAGCGCCAGTCTTTTCACCTTTCTTGACGAGATAAACTTCGTCAAGACCTTCCCGCTTATTCGCAGCCTTCAGCTGCTCAGCAAAGTCATCGTCACCAACACATCCGGTAAAGACAACAGACTTCGGAGGTAGGATATACTAGAAGATTGTTATGGCGGTGTCTGAAAGGCGTGATGAGTTGAAACCAACCGCAGCGCCCCGAGCGGTGTTCTGAGAAGCACCTCCAGCAACATAGTTAACTTTATATGCTAGAGCCAATTCATTGTAGCTATAAAACTGTAGATTAGAAGATCTATAGAACAAAACAAAACAAAAAAACTTACATTGCAGCATGCGTCGGACCTGCCAAAATCGCGTCATTTGCCTTGATCTTATATTTTTCCAGGAGGGCTTCCCCATTTGTTACTTGCATATCAAGTAAGGGGTTTCCCATGCAAAATAATGAGTACGACGAAGCCATGGCTTGAACTAGTAGAGATGAAGGACCGAGGTTTAACACGACTCGGAGTTGAACGACTCGGACTTTAAGATTTTGTCAAATATTATCTTATCTACAGATCTAATCAATGACATTGTCCATCCCATTCACACGTAGATTACCCCTTCCCCAGTGCTCATTCCCCGCGATAAAATCGCTCCGAACAACTTTTCCTCTGGATATAACAGAGCCATCTCTCTCTACTTTTACATACACTCCCTCAACACGACCTTCCCAAAAATTTGACCGTTCCTGGACCATATCTCGAAGCTCAGAGTCACTAGGCATTGTCCCTTCGTAGAGCACAGGAACCGATGAGATCGAGGTCGAAGCAAGGAGTCCAGAAAGAAGTCTGGTATCCGCCCACTTTCGCGTACTGCGATCATATAAGTCAAATGCGAGAAATCGACCGGGAAGCCGGGTATATGGAATGGAATGGGTCGCAAACACCCACTCCCCAAAGAGTATGTAACGTTCGGCAAAGAGTGGATCGCGGTCAAGGATCTTAAATAGATCGCTTTCGTGGCGTTCAACCCATATTCTAAGTTTTTTGAATTGCTCATGGGTTGAGGAATCAACGTAATGTGATCGATTTTGAACTATGATTCGAGAACGATCCGAGGACAAGGAGAAGCCCATATTGGCGCCGTCAATCTTCTCTGTGATAACGGCACGGCCTTCGCGTGAAAGGGAAGCAAGATCTGTAATGATGTCATCTGACGAAGCGGCACCAAGATTGATGAGGTGAGGTGTACGAGGAAATTTGAAGATGGTGATATAAGGTGAGAGACGAAGGACAAGGTCCTGGGCAGCTGAAAATGACCGAACAATGACCACGGCTTTAAATCCTTCATCGAGCCTTGGCGGTACGAATATTTTGTGCATCTGTTCTATTGCATTTCGTACGCGGCTACCAGGAGGGAGAGTCGGATGTCCCGCACGCATCTGCGCACGTGAAGTGCATAGCTCTCGATTGTAGTCAAACCAGATGCATATAGGAGATGTACACTTGGAAGCAAGTTCAAGCCAGCTTCTCCTGTCCGAGCCAGCTGTATTACACCTGTCAAGCAGGACGCGGCCATGCGCTCTGCCTATCTCTGACTCACAAATTGATCGACTTCCTGAGTCATCTTGAGATATCAGGGTCCAACTCGAGGGATCTCGGGCCATCAGCGACCTCGAAAACCAGGATTTTCCCGAACCAGGCAAGCCAACAAGAATAAATAAATCGTGCTCGTTTCCCAGAGTACCTTCGATTACAAGAGGACAAGGTGGAGGTTCGGAAGGCAGATCAGGATATATTGATTGTCTTTTCCAGACAGCGCTGCACCATTTCGATACGAAGGCTTCTTGCTGTGAGGTTTCTATACTTCCAGGTCGAATGTGGCGGAGCAAACTAATGGCTTCAGGAGCTGATAGCTCGGGATGTGATTGATCAAGGCGAGGCTTTCCAAACCCAAATGCTGCGATATAACAAGCTGCAACCGTTCCCGCACGTCCCTTTCCTCCTCCACAGTGAACCAATATAGGTAACTTATCTTCATCTTCAAAGAGCCTCATGATGAGGTCCATTTGTTCAATCGAAGGTGGACAGTAGTTTGGAATAGGCAGATAAGTATTCGAAATAGCCTTCCCCCGGAACCACGATTCTTGCAGAGGCGTTTCTTCGGTCAGAGTGAGTACATGTCGTATTCCTAGATAGGTTGATGAGAGAGCTGAGATGTCTTCTTCGCGACGTGGCGTGGACATGATGGCAATATGGTAGGGTATAAGCCAGCGAAAAAATCGAGGCAGTTTATAGAATGGCGTTGGGGTTGAACTGCCAGCGGAAGGAATGAATAGCGACTGCCGAGGTTCTAACATCAGCGACGGTGTCGCCCTGAGGTCGCCGAGGGCCAACCGTAGGGTTGTTGACCAGGGTTCAAGGAGTGTAGACGCGTTCTCGACGGGTAATTGAGGGATCTCGTCCTCCAGGAGAACATGCCCCCACTCTGTATACTTGGAACATTCCATCAGCTTCTTGACGCAGTACGTCTGGACCTTTTGGTCATCCGAACGCTCGTAGGCACGTGCGTAGGATAACATCGCTAGCTTATACTGTCCTCCCCACAACGCTGCATCAGCCATCCTGAGAAAACCCCTGTGAGAATGTGGCAGGCCAAGAATCAAGTCTTTGCAAAACTCCCGCGCTCTTTGATACATTCCAAACGCATGCAGCGTGAATGCCAAGTGATCAAGGAAATCTGGGGTGGGCGCAGAAGGGTACTGGTCGGGAAGAAGAGAGTCGATCCCTTTGTCCATGTCATGATCATCCTGAGCAGATAGAGTGATGTGGAAATGCTTTGGAGGGAGATCGAATTGTTTCCGCAGATGCTGGCCAGCAGCCCATATAATAACCAGAAATAATACACCTATGTCGGGTTTACCCCCGACTCCTGCAGAGTGAACTTGAATACGACGTGAGTCTATTTCGAGGTTATCAAGCCGTTCGGAGGGGATTTCCCTTAATTCCGCCTTGGTGAAGAGAGTAACGTGGTAAGGTGATTGACGCTTTAGAGAAGTTTTCGTGAACCGTTGGGCAGCCTCTAGCGCGCCCCTTGCAAGGTCATCTATAGAGGGTCCGACGAGAGCCAAAACTCCTCGAGTGGTTTGGAGGGCTATTCCCGACATGGAAAACGAAAAAAAGGGTCAATAGTTGTAAGTGCACGAGATTGACCCTTTTGTATGCAGTGACCTATGTTTTTATGACTCGAGATGCGTCAGTTCGAAGTTTGCTGTCACGGCAGAAAAAAGAAACATTCACACATTTTTCCTCATACCGCTCGCATTCTAATGCTCTTCTGCTGCGAAGTTGACATTGTTCGAAGATAAAGGTTCTGAAAACAAGTTCATTCAGATACGATGCAGATCGGACTCGGTAAGTAATTGGCATGACGATCATACATAATCTAATCTTGATCTGGATTTCTTATTTCTTATTTCCTCGACTATGTCAGCTCTCCTCTCTTCAGGATCCAATGCCCATGGACAACTATCGAACGGATCGCTAGACGATTCCCATGAATTCCATCCATGTTCATTCTATGGCTGTCCGCCCGGCGAGCTTCCACCACAAACCTGCCGTGTCAGGCACATCGCCAGGGGCGCTAACCATACGCTAGTCCTTCTCGATACCTATGATCAGTCCGGCGGAATTCACGGGGAACTCTGGGGCTGCGGAGATGGCGAGTCAGGACAGTTGGGCACAGCGTATCAGGGAGATATCCACGCGGAGAAACCGCTCATCTTCAGGCCTATCGACATTCCCTTGGAACAAGAGGGCCTAGAACATTACAAGATAAAAGACCTCGCAGCGTCCTGGGAAACGACGTACATCGCCTTATTGTGCCCGGATAAGGAAGACGTGGTAATATCCATGGGTTCTGATGATTTTGGAGATTTGGGAATCGGGCGCTCGAAGAAGGGCAAGGAGAGACAGGAAAAACCGTCCTTCCATGTCGTCAGCTTTGATCATGTTAAGATAGACGGTGCGTCTGTCGATACGAAAAGCATAGTCATCCATTCGTTGGCCACTGGTCAGCATCACGTCGTGGTTCACCTAGAGGCAACATTAAATAACGGCAGTAGTCGGCGTTTCACGGTGGGCTGGGGGACTTCCCGACACGGGCAGCTTGGGAATGTAATTACTCAAGGTGCAAAGATGCCACCCTTCATTTCCGTACCTCAAGTTGTTCCAAGCGATGACCCCAAGGACCCAATAACGTCAACCTCGTTAGGTAATCAGCACACCATCTTCATGCATGCTTCCGGGAGCGTCACAGCTCTAGGATCCAATCGGAAAGGACAATTGCAGGGTATGGAGACTATCAAGGGTGCAACAAAGCTAGGTTGTACCTGGAATGGCACCTACGCCCTTGTGCAGAGTGACGATGGAAATATGCGCATGGTTGCAACAGGAAGTCACTCGCATGGCCAACTTGGCCGGACAGTTCATGATTCATCTGAATTTCCCTCGCTCGCACCCGTTGATTTCCCTTTTTCTTTGAACTCATGCCACATAATAGATATGGCGTGTGGATCTGAGCATGTACTTGCGCTGGTCTACCTGGACAATGAATCCACTGAAGTATGGGGTTGGGGTTGGAATGAACATGGTAACCTCGGGACTGGGTTTACGGAAAATGTTCATATTCCTGTCAGAGTGTGGCCTAGAGAGCTGAACACAGAAGTATCGCGTCGGAAAGCAGTTGGTATTTGGGCTGGGTCTGGTACAAGTTGGATATATGTTACAGATGATGCGAAGGAATGAGACGTCGAAGTAAGGGTTTCTTGAGAGTTATTCAGAAGTGTCGAGTCCGAGGTCTTCATGGATCTGTCTGACAGTAGTTTGCTTGAGCGTAGCGAGCTATATGCGGTCAAAAAGCAAGAGAGGACAAATGGATAGAACATACTCTTCCAATGAGTATCTGGTGCACTGCGATCAGTCACAACTACCAATTAAGATATGGGGCTTGCCTGAGTAGCATCTTTGGCTTCATTATACTTGTGCAAAAGTTTAATATGTCGTTTTACTATTGATTCCGCGTCGACATCTCTAGAATGAATTCAAACGTCACTCTGGTGATAATTATGTATATAGCAAGAGGCTGCAGCAAACCCAAGCTCAGCTTGCAACCCGTCAATCTCAGCCTGCAAAGCAGCGATACGAGCTTCTTGTTTCTACACAAAACAAGGCTATGTGACATGCCAGAAAACACGTTAATATGGCCTTACCTTTACCGATGTGGTGGCATGCATGGTTAGAGAAAGTTGAACAGAATCGGATGACTTGAGCGGGTTCTATTACATACTTTGTTCATATTTGGCAACATCTTCTATTTCTGGCTATCATCCGGTTACCTCGGCTATGCACCGGGACACAAGTCCCGATAGAGTGGTGTCCCGACGGATGTTCAAGTTCTCAGACGGTCAAAGCCCATTGGTAGGCATGATACTGGTGTCCGCAGTTTCCGATTCATTCAAATTTCCGCGCTACCTTCGTTTCGAAGATGTTGGGATAACGATCACGCAGGCTCTACGAACTTCTTCGAATTTGAATGGCTGGTCTCTTTTGGCGACAGCTGCGAGTCTTGATCTGGAAGAATTGGGTCGTGCTCTCGAAACACCCTTTCGTGAGTTTGATGGGAGTCTCTACCTCCATCCTGAGATCGGTGGCGACTCATATAAAACGCCTTGTAGCTGAATGTCTTGAGATGCCTCATTTTTCCGGTTGCCTATGGTATTTTTCTAGGAATCGCCCAAGTTTTCTTGAACAAACCTAATAATGTCAGTTTTCGATTAATTTACATAAGAAAAAAAAAAACTTACAACAATATCAGTATGGAATGGGGAACCCGACTTCTATTTTATCTCTTCGGACTCAGTTCGACGGCTCTAGTCCCCTGATATGGGCTGACGGGACGGATGGAACGAGTGACCCCACACCTGTGGCTGTGATGGCCCACATCACAGCCTCTTTCTCTTCAAAGCAGCTAAGCTCGGTCAGAAAACTTGCAAGGCCCTCCGATATTCCATCGCAATGTCCACAAAATTTCAACGGGTTGTCCGAATGTTTTGCCGCTATCGTGTTCAATGACATTCCTGCACGCGGGAGCGTTGCGAAGCCTGTGAACTATACAATTAGAGCAGATTCTGGTTTAGGACATATCGATGTCTTCAGGCACACTAGCGATTTCGAACTAAAGATTTTACCTCTGCAGTGGGCAGTGGATCAGGTTAGGGACACCTAACTATATGCTGAAACAACATCTGATC
Organism: Tricholoma flavovirens; assembly: GCA_003313805.1. Classification (NCBI taxonomy): domain Eukaryota; kingdom Fungi; phylum Basidiomycota; class Agaricomycetes; order Agaricales; family Tricholomataceae; genus Tricholoma; species Tricholoma flavovirens. The sequence goes on along the minus strand of QLOK01044152.1, from coordinate 19,873 downwards.
CTGTACACTTGAACAGGCTATAATTGAACTGAAAACTGGCATCCAAGTGCCGACCCCGTTGGAATGGCCATATACGAAGATGACGAACGCGGAGCAACGAACATCTCTTCGACTCAGTAAGCAGTAGTTCTTCTATTCATCGCTTTTGCCTGACGCTCCGTCCCAGGCTTTGTGAGAGGTGTAAGACAGCTCTTAGTAGTCGCACTGTAAGTGTCTGCATCCACTGCATGCATTAATAGTAGATGTCAACAAATCACCCAGGTATCTGTGCTACATTGGCATCGCCTACCAGCTGCCTGGCGCCGTATCTGGAGAACGTGCTAACGGTCTATCGGCTCATATGAAAGCTATGGGACTTCTTGACTCCGCCAGAATATGGCAAGCAAATTTCTCAGATGGGTTCTATGCGAAGACTGACAGCAGTTCGTTAGCTCTTGGCATATTAGCGTTTCCCTCGTATACCTTCCTGCTTGGGTCATTGTCAGTATCATTTGGCGTGTCAGAATATTCTCTGCCACCAACGTCGGTTTAATTCTCGCTGTGCACATCCTCCTTGGACTTCTCTTAGCAAGCTGGTCATTTTTTGTAGCTGCGCCTTTCGGCAAAAGCCCTCAACTTGCCGCTGTGGTATCAACTGTCTTGAGTATCATCTTAGTGATCATTTCTCTCGTGCTGAAGGCCAGCACTGGAACAGCTTTTATCTTCACTATCATTTTTCCTCCGGGATTTTACATATTCGCGATACGTGCCATCGCTGGTTATGAAAACCATATGCTTCCAACAAATGCTCTCAAGAGGGATCCTGACAATGGCATCATGCTTCTACCACTCCTTATCGCTGCGATTGTGAGTGTTTACCCAAAGTGGATCAATTAATAATTTATAACCGTGACGTTAACTCTGGTTCTCTTCCCCTCCAGATCGACATTTTTCTCTGGCCCTACCTTGCTGTTCTACTAGAAAGAAAGCTGTACGATGTCTCAGACCCATCTGCGAGGTCCTGGATGTTTTGGAAGAGGCAGAAGGTCAACAATTTGTCCATGCCCGCCAATGTTGCTATCTCCGTGCGAAACCTTAAGAAAGAGTTCAAGACTTCAATTTTCAGTTCAAAATCAATCCTCACTGCTATATCTGACCTGACTCTTGATATTCCAAAATCTGGTATATTTGTCCTTCTCGGATCTAATGGGTGAGTGGACTAAATACATTGTTACCTGTTACTCTATCCCAACGCTCTGAACAGGGCTGGGAAATCGACTGCACTTTCAATATTCGGTGGCTTAGTGAGCCTAACAAGTGGATCAGTTTCTTTTGAAGGAGGTGTTACACGCCCCCCACGGGGTACGCTTGGAATTGTACCCCAAAAGAACGTTCTGTTCCCAGAGCTATCGTGTGCACAGACTCTCCGCGTTTGGAGAGCAGTCAAGTGGTCACAGAATTCAGAGGACGATGAAGATGTGGAACAACTCTTACGTGATTGTGACTTGGCAGCGAAGATCCATTCGAACGCCGATACACTCTCCGGAGGACAGAAAAGGAAGCTGCAATTGGCTATCGGGTTGGTCGGTGGATCTAAGAGTAAGTCAGAGAGTTCAGTGTGTGTGATGGTTTGTTCAAGGATTGGACAGTTGTTCTGGTTGATGAATGCACGTCGGGAGTCGACCCGTTGAGTCGTCGTGCTCTTTGGAAGACTCTGACCTCCTTTCGTCAAGATAGAACCATCCTTTTCACGACTCATGTGCGGTTTATGATCTTTTGTATCGCTCAAGTTGACGATTTATAGTTCCTTGATGAAGCGGATCTATTGGCGGATCATATTGCCATCCTGGCCGCTCCTGGAAAGCTTGTAGCCTATGGTTCACCTGTTGCTTTGAAACGAGATCTCGGTGAAGGCTATTCCGTGCAGGTGTCCTTTGAACCCCAGGTGAAAGACACCACCAGTCCTAGGAGCCAATTGCTACAAAGCATTCGCGCGATTGTACCACAGGCCCATCCTTTAGTACCGTCACCTCACCAGATCTCCTATCACATGAAGACCAGAGATGCCGTTGTTGTTGGGAATGTTTTGCAATTGCTTGACAAAGAACGGGCTAACTATGGCATTGCGTCGTATGATGTGCTGGGAACCAGCATCGAGGATATTTTCTTGGACTTGATGACAAAGAACGAAGACGCTCAAGGCATTGTGAAATATCAAGACACCTCCACGTCAGAAAAGATTGAAGGACCGGCTGAGATGGACTTGGCCAGCGGCCGTCCCATGTCTCCACTACAGCAGGCACTCACTATTTTTTTCAAACGTTGTTTAATTGTGCGGAGAAGTTGGCTTACTCCTGTCCTCGCAATCGTCATTGCCATCGCCGGATCCACAATACCTCTCGTATTCCTTAACGGAATGCCCCAGACATGCACTCGAGTATTCAAGAACTCGACCAATTTTCCGCTATACCTCCCTTCCTCTCCCACCGCTTCATTGACCTCTGGTCCTCCCTCACCTGTACTTACATTCCCACCCGGCATTGTATCTACACTTGGAAGCAGCACAGCCCACTTCTCAATCAACAACGTTCCTGACAACTCCACTTTCGTCAATACCATTATTCAGAATTACCGCAACTTATCGTTAGGGGGTATCTCAATAGACCTCGCGACAAGGGCCTCGCTGATTGCATGGGAAGCCTCTCCGCCAGGACTCATGGGACCTGCTATGCTCAATCTAGCTACCAATGTCCTTTTTAACAATGCCCTCAATTCCTCTGGGAATGCTGCAGGCGCACCAACTCTCATCCAAGCTAGCTACAGTCCTTTTCCCCTAATTGGCGGCGGAATATTTGCCTCCTTGAGATGGATTGTGTTTTTCTGCGCAGTCATGGTACGCTCGTCCTCAAGCCTTTCCTCTTTCACTTATTTATTCTAGCATAGTCCGTGTTCCCAGCGTTCTACGCACTCTATGTTTCCCGGGAGCGACGCTCGTCCGTCCAAGCGATGCAAATGTCGAACGGTCTTGGGGATCCTGTCGGTTTGTGGTTAGGCCATCTTATGTTTGATACCATATGCTCTATCATCATGGCCACAATCATCATCATTGTATTCGCATCGGCTGCGAATCGATTCCACGGGCTCGGTTTCTTCGTGAGTAGCCAAATATTACTGGCTGGGAGGGTTGACATTGGTTTTTAGTGGGTGATACTCGTCCTTTATGGAATTACAGGCGCTCTGTTCGCATATTGCGTCTCGTTGATGGTGACATCCCCTCTCGCGGCTTTCGCGACTGTAGCAGGTTACCAGATTGTTATGTTCATTGCAAGTCATTTTACGGCTTCTTTGATACTGGATATACTAATCTTCCGAATAGTTATACCTTTCAGGTTATCTCCTTACGCTGACCTATGGCACAACATCAGCCGCCCCGCATATCATCACCATAATCCATTTTACTCTCTCAGTACTTTCACCAGTTGCCAGCGTGGTGCGTTGATTTACTTACTGTCATCTGGAAGTACCTGAGGCGCAATGCAGACTCGGGCCGCACTGATATCTATCAACTTGTTCTCTCTGCTCTGCGTCGGAAATAGTGTCGTGACAGTAGCATCCATGGGCTCAATCATGAGATACGGTGGCCCAATCGCCTACCTCATCATCTACTCATTTGTTCTTTTGGCCATCCTCGTCTGGGTTGACTCTGGCACTCGGTTGCCTCGGCGAATGGGGAGCTCAAGGCGAACTGCTTTACCTAGCGGTTCGGTCAAACTTCCCCGCAGAGACGTGATCGCTGAAGCCGAAGGAGCCTCGAGCTCTGACGATCTGCTACGCGTTCTCAACGTTTCGAAGTCCTACCAAGCCGACAAGGTTGTTGACAATGTGAGTCTTGGGGTGTCGCGGGATACCATTTTTGCTCTTCTCGGACCAAACGGCGCAGGAAAGACGACCACTTTTAACATGATCCGTGAGGAGCGTTCTTTGAGGAGTTTTGAAGATGCTAAAGTCATTTTGCAGGTGGTGATGTGGTCCCTGAGTCTGGTGATGTATTTATCAACGGTACTTCCGCTATCCATCATCCCAGAATTGCTCGGCTATCACTCGGAGTATGCCCTCAGTTCACAGCGATCGATTCACAGTTGACTGTGCGAGAGCATCTCCTCGTATACGGCCGGTTGAAAGGGCTCAAACAAGGTGTAGAACTGGACACAAACGTCGAATTTGTCTTGCGAGGGACTGCGTTGAGCATGTATGCTGATCGATTGGCAAGCAAGCTATCCGGGGGAAACCAAAGGAAATTATCACTTGCCATCGCATTGATAGGTACCAAACATGGCGATAGTCGTCAAGGAAGTTGCTCATTTGCATTTGCTAGGGAATCCTACCGTCGTACTTATCGATGAGTTTTCGACGGGAATTGATGCAAGGATGAAACGAGACATGTGGCAAACATTGAAGAATGTTGCCGTGGGCAAAGCAGTAATCATCACAACCCGTATGGCTTTCCTGACTGTGATATCTGTTGCCTGACAGTTTGCTGATTGCAGACTCCATGGAAGAGGCATCAGCCCTTGCTAGCAGAGTGGGAATCTTGGCAAAACAATTGCTTGGTATGAGTTTCATCCTCTTTGACTTAGCTATGCACTCACAAGTGTTTTCCCAGCTGTTGGCACGACGGCGTCTCTTTCAGCACAATATGCAGCATACGAGGTTCACTTCTCGTGTCATACTCGGGATGAGATCTTAAGGGCGCAGACCCTCATGGCAAAGATTCCGAGGTCTCGTATGGCGGACGACGTTGCGACACGATTCGAAGTGCCCATCGAAGCAAATGGACTGACATTGGCGCAACTATTCAGCACACTGTCAAGAGAAGGAGACTTCTCGGAATATACAGTAGAGAAAGGCTCCCTAGAAAGCGTGTTCTTGAAGGTGATTCGAGAAAATAATGTCCTCGAGGAGGATAATGTTAGACGGGGCAAACGCCATTGGTGGTGATTATGATTACTACGAGTACCGCGAGTTTGGATACTTAATTGGACTTTATATGGCATCTGAAACCTTAATCATTGTTATTATGCGCGCCGATAAATCGAATCATGCCGGGCGCGAATTGGAGCACAACTTTTCAGTCGCTTTTGCTCATACCCGAATCACGAATTTCCTCTCTCACTTGTGCAGCGATGGCTTGTAGATACCGCCTGACCATCGGCAAGGTGAGGCTGGCCACGATCACTACAAGAATGAGCAACCCCATGGTAGGTAACAGTGTAGCAGGTAGGATTCCAAAATAAAGTGGTTCCAGGATGAGCATGAAAGGGACAGATGTAGGCTTGATTGAGCCCTGCAAAAGGAGAGCTTTGTACTCTGCAGTGGGCGTACGTACACCAATGTCTACTACCCGTACACGGGCGTATTTTGTGCGTGTCATGGTTATCGATGTGTCACTTGATTGTGCACTTCCGAAATGCATGGCAAGGGATTTGGGGTCGTAGATCTGTATCAAAAACTCAGAAGGAAACTAGAAGCCAACGACGCGTCACGACACGTAGTTTCTGCCAGGTATGTTGTCACGCACGGATGCAGGCCACGAAAGTCGCAGCGTAAATTTGGAATAGGAATCCCAGCCCCCTTGCGTCAAGTCGAGTACTATCCACCACTCATGCGGGCAAGGAATTTTCTTTTGTAAGTCGTGTTCGCACACCTGCCGTAAAGGCGTACCAAAAGGGGCGGGAGTAATATTCCACCGCCACTCATTGTGCGTGTGCTTAAAGACTGGCCTGGTGGTGTCAGTATATCGGTGTCAATTGTACTCCAAGGAACGGATTTTACCACTGACCAGTGTTCAGCGAAAGGTACGCTTGCAACATGAGCCTCAGAGGGGAAGAAGTTTATAATTTCCGTGTTTGCGAGTACATTCAGCGGCAGAGAGAGCACTAAGGCGTTCAATAACAAGATCATCCAAGCCTGGAGAACTTTTCAACGTTGAACGTTGAACGTTGAAATGACGAAGTATCCACTCCGAGTCGGATTTTTTATTCCAACCGGCACTGATAGCGGCGTTCAGTGGCGTCCAGATTAACCAAAAACTGGACTATTACATAATAAGTTAAACAAGTTAAGCATGCAGTGGGAAAACTGCTTGAGCTCCCTGTGTACCTACGCTTTTCCTGTTCCTTGCTGATCTTTCAAGTGCGCGGAACTTATTCGTGTTGAGAGTACTCAACCTCGAACTATACAGCATTGCCTCTTGCGGAGGAAGTTCAAGAAATTCACAAGTACACGTTAAGTTAGATTCAAACGTCATGTGACACCAACCCGTCGCGTCGGAAACCCGAAATATAACAAGATACTAACAGCAGAGGGAACAAAAAGGAGGAACACTTATTCAGGCGATCTAGTATAATCAACTATATGCGTTATGAGATTCGGATTCCATGTTTCCAGGGCTCCAAGTATGATCGGGGAAGGAAAGTGAAAGACAGTGACATGTATAGGGTGGAGGTATTTTAGGCTCGTTTCAGTTTCTGCACAGAACGAATTTGTAGCGCAATCAAGCACGAAATTAGAAATTAGAAATCCGACCTTAATAGTCATCCTTTTTTCTATATATCGAATGAACCTCTTTATGTCTGACATCATAAAAAGAGGGATAAGGATGCCCATTGCGGGCAGGCATATCTGCCAGAAGCTATTCGAAAGTGAACTGAGCTGTGGAACGCAAAGGAAGAGTTGTGAATACGTACAAAAGGTCCGAATGCTGGTCCACAGACCACATGGGTTGGAAGTTCATTCCCTATGAAGAGTTGACAGATGAAATAGGCAAGTGCATCACGGGAGATAACATACGAAGTATCCAGTGAGAAGGGTAAGTGGAAGGAAAATGATCGTTGCCAGTGTCAGCCGGCGCCTACATTTAGATGCATCAGCCTTTGACCACCGATTTTGGTAGAAGGTATAAAAATTAACATTACGTCATTCATCTCGTACGAGACGAGCTGGAAGATCACCCTCAGCGCCAATGGACAAATTCAACAAGGTAACTCACGTTAAACGTATACTGAATTAGGTTTTCCGCGATCAACGCAAACGTGTCCAAGCTAGTCAGGATGTAGTCTATGTGATCATAGACATCGGCCTAGACAGTGGTTATTGGAGCCGAATGGTAGGGAGAATACGGAAAACTTACTAGATAGATCTTTGAGTTGTGGCTCATAAAGCCCGAAACTTTGACATTGAGATTGGCCAAATCAGACGTATCAACAAGTGCTGCACAACGATCCACGTCGTATCGTCGGAGGCCGTATACTAAGGCTTTGATAGGCGCAAGTGTCTGCTTATGAAGAATTAGGTCACCAGAAAGAATGTGGACTTTCTATTGGGGTCAGGCGAAGTGGCAAGAGTAAACTATGGTGAAGAGAACGCACTGTGTCGGACGGTTTCCATTTGAGGCTTGAGTAGAATTAAGCGTTCAAACTTATTGATCTTGGCATGATACTCGTCAATCACTTCGAGTACATTGTCTACAACTGGCATTTATATTAGTTCCCATATAATTGTTCCTCGGACAGGACAAACCAAGATCCAACAATGCATGTACAAGGAGTGATGGATCCGCAGACATTCGCAGGCCGGTGTCGGGCTGGCGCAGTCGCTTAGTGATAGGAGAGGTGAAGCTAAGATCCGACGAGGGCCTGATGGAAATGACAGTGCCTAGCGAGGTATCATGTTAGTGTGATGCTGCATTACAGCATAAAACTATGTACCATCCCTGAATAAAAATATAAAGATGGGAGAAACTCTGATGTTTACTCTCTCTCCCTGGATTAGAATTACACATAGCACTACAAAGCACTTCCACTTTCAGGAGACTTACCTTCTTGAGGGCCTCCAGGGAAATCTCATGCTCGGCTTTCTTTCGACTCTTTTCGGATCTCTGTACAGAAATGATATGGTGATGAGAATATTTGGCCCAACATCTAAATCATTTAACGCACAGCACCCTCCGTCTCCAGGAGTTTGGTAAATCCCAGACGTGAATCATGTGGATCCAACATTGACTCTATATCTCTCAGTCGACCACGGGGTAAAAAGCGATGTTTCTTCTTTTGGAGTGTGTGATGGGCGTCACCATTTTTGTACATACCGTGGTCATTATCTATGATATCGCCAGAATTCTCATCTTCTGACATAGGCTCAGGAGAGCTCGAAAGAGGTATGTCTGTGAGCGCTTGGCTGTGCTCATCGTCTTCATCAACGTCTTTAAGCTCGTGGCACAAGACTTGGAGGAAGAGGTGTTTTGGGTAATAGTCAGCTTTGGAACGGTGCTGCTTGCGAGCATAGAAGATGTCTTCGAGTGCAAGAGGGTGCAAATCTAAGGCAATGAAATTTAGGTCCGTTTGTCTAGGGATATACCGAACGAAGCCACTTACCGTACTTCATCGACAGCGTCTTAATGACATCCCAACTCAATCCTCCGATGTTAATCCATCTGACCTTCACCCAGGACTCCCTCTCGCTAGAATCGAGATCTTGCATGAGCGAGGAGAATTCCTCGTTGGTCATGTGCCTGATGCTGCATCGAACAGCGGAATAGTCAATGACTTCAATATCACAATCCTGCCTGATGCCGCTGTAAAGGGCATCTGCAGATGCGCGCCGAGGGTCGACGCCCGGCTCTGCCCCAACGCCTGTCCTCGGCATTGCAAATAATGTGGCGCTTTTATGCATTATGATGATCTTGCGCACGGCAGTGCGGAACCTGTCCTTGGGTGTCGCGCTACTCCATAGACGAGGGGATGTGAAGTCAATTACAGGACGTTTTGAACTAGAAGTTGGGTAACTAGGAGATAGTTTCGGGTGAGGATCTACTACGTGATCAGATTGGGAGCGAGAAGTTGGAGAATGAGAATGAGGAAGCGCGTCCTCGTCGTGCAGAAATTGGTACTGGTCTTCCATGTCTGGCGTTAATGAACGTCTCTCGGAGTCGGTGAAACTGTTCTTCCGTGGGGTATGGGTATCTAATCGTCTCCGGGATGCTGGGTGAGAACGGACAGGCATATTGAAGGAAACTTGGAGACCCTTCGCTGTTGGGCTGTTGATAACGAGTTTGATGAATATGATCGTATGAGGCCAGGTCCGAGTTCCCCGGCTTCTGAGTGCTCGACATCGGTGTTATATCATGATTCACCATGACAGCCTCTACATATGCACATCATTGCATATCAGAAATCGTAAAGCCCAATAGAAGTTCTGGATCGCGGTAAAAGCAAAATTTACCACTCGATCAGGCCAAATTAGGAGCCTCACGATTAGTCCGTTTTTGAATTAATTATGCAGAACGAGCGATCTAGTGCTATATGCAACTACAGAAAACATTGTGGTATAAGTAAGGACAGTGAGTTTGAAATCGCAGGGTACAGTTGTAGACTGTATTCCGCACCTATCGACAAAGGTTGGAGGGAATGTGAAGCCGGGTGTTAAAAAATGGCAATAAAATAGTTCGGTGGAATTGCATATGCTAGGTGTGGTAGAAAAAAAAATGTCGACGTAGCTTCTGTTTGAAAATCCGTCGGGAAAATGAAAAGAAACAGAACCACAAATCTAGTGGGGTCTATCCGAGATATCACGACGGCTGGCGAGGCGACGAGAACAACGAGAAGACTTTCTCCGCGTTTTCTTTATATTTCTTCAATTTCCTGCTCTTGTGCCGTTCCGGTTCTTCCGAGACAGGCGAGTTCTTGACGGTGTCTGACACACCAAGAGGCTCAAGTATTCCGGGTTCTCCAATTCCTGATTGATCAGAGGAACTCTGTGCACCAACAGAGACTGCCGACTCCTTGGATTTTAGTGAATGAGACATGGCTCCGAAGGATGGTGATGGCGTAAGGAGGCCCCCGGTGGACGACGCTGCCGATACGGTGTTGGAACTAGACTGGGTCATTGACTTTGCGGTCCCACTAGACTTCGAAGAAAAGGATGGTGGTGGGGGAGACTTGGCCCGTAAGAACTGTCTGGGGTGTTTCCTGAACGTGAGAGGAGCCCGACCACGTCTCTGTGTTGGGCTTGGAGAATCCGCCGCATCTGATGTTGTCGCCTGGGAGCTTCTGGACATGCCTGAGAACGTCCGCGGCGCAGTAGGACGTTGGGATGGAGTCGAGGCTTTCCGGAAGACGGCCAATCGATATCTGTCGACAACACCACGGGCAAAGAGACTGTTCCCCTTCGCACCATTGCGGTCTTCGCCATCAGCGGCCTCCACGAAATCCCAGTCATCGTCCTCTTCGTCATCATGCTCAGCACCCTCAGTGTCTTCGTCAATGGCATCGGACAAATAACGATCCAGCGCAGGGACGCCAGATTTCTCTCTGCGGGGGCGAGCGGTACGGTTGCCAGTATGACGAGGAACCGGTGCTTTCAAGGGTGCCACAGCTTTGGTCTTGGGCTCCTTCTCCGGCAATGTTGGGGGAACCGTTTCTGTGGGTTCGGGTTCGGGTTGTGGAAGTTCCTTGCTTTTCCGCGGCTGAGGTTCTTCCTCGCTGGCAGGCTGTGGGGTTTCTGTTTCTATTGTTTCTTTGGGGGGCGGCGTTGGTGAAAGTTCGGGAACGGGTACGGGAGGGCTAACAGGCCGTGCTTCAGGCGTCTTCGGCTCGTCGGGTATCCCCTCCTCGACTATTGCATCAACAGCAGGAGCCTCGGTCGAGACTCCTGTTTGCTGAAGAGCTGCGAGTTCCGCACTGGTCAATAACACCTCATCCTCTACTATCGTATCAACAGCATGGGCGGTCGAGCCTCCTGTTTGCTGAAGAGCTGCGAGTACCGCACTGGTCAATAACGCCTCATTATCATCATCATCATCTTCTCCACTTGCTTCTTCCGACCCATTGTCGTCCTCGTCCTCGTCATCATCATCAATGAGAATGGAGTGACGGCCTTTGAATGAATATCCGTCAAACAAGTCAACGGAATCGTCCAATGGAACCTGCTGCTGAGGTCGGATGGAAGAACTACGAGACTGTGATGGGGTGGTGTTCGAATCGTCCCCGTCAGTGCGGTCAGTATCGGTTTGGTCAGGTTCCTGATCTGTATCAAGTTGTTCGTCGTTGAAATCATCAAGAACAGGTTCCATGTCAAGGAACGTGTCGTCGAAGTTTTGGGTATCACTGGCATTGGAGGGATCAATAGGAGGGATGTATGGGGCTGCACATAGACAGGTTTGAGTGACCATAAACGGAAGACTACAGTTGGACAACGTACGTATGTACCGCTTGTAATACACATGGGACCAGTCTCTGTATGTGCAAGTCGGCAATCAGTCAACTGCTACGACATAAGAATGCGTAGTCACGAACATCATTGAAAAATATGGATGCCGTTTTATTCGAGGCTCGCACATTCTGATGCCAGGATTGCGTTGGAGCAGCTAACTGGCTTCAGTGACAAAGACAAGGAAGTGCAGTAGCAATCCTTACCCCTCGTATCAGGCTCTTCGTGTCCTGATCAATTGCCCTGTCTTCGGGGAACTGCAACTCATCATTCAATACTCTGACATACATCTCCGGGTGGGTAGCAGCCCAGAATGGCGTCTATCAAAGGATGATTCTCAACAACGCACAAGAGGTCAAATGATGAAACTCACGATACCAGTCAGCATCTCGTACAACATAGTCCCAAAGCTCCACCAGTCGACTTCATAACCATATGGCTCCCCTTGGATGACCTCCGGAGCCAGATACTCAGCTGTCCCACAAAAGGTGCTCGTGAAGTCAGAGTGTCCAATAGGCTTCCCAGGCCATCCAAGCGCCAGTTCTCCTGACTTATCAAGCTTCATCCACGGCGGGGTAACTGGCTGCGGTGTCCCTGGAACAGAGACAGAGGAGTAGAACTCCCCGCCCCCACCAGGTGGGGTAGAAGGTGTAATTAATGATTTTGTCCGTCGGGGAAACTCCTTTGAGAGCCCAAAGTCAGTAAGCACGATATGGCCATCGGCGCCAATGAGGATGTTCTCAGGTTTGAGATCTCGGTAGATGACGCCGGCCACATGTAGGCCTTCGACACCCTCCACAATCTCGGCGGCGTAGAACCTGGCCCGGTCTCTGCCTAACCGGCCCCATCGTGCCAGCTGAGTGGCGAGATCACCACCAGGATGGAAATCCTGAACAAAGCAAAATCTTGAATTACGAGCCTCCATTGCTATTGTACTATTGGGTACGCACCATGACCAAAAATAAGTTCTCCTTGTCGTGGAAACTCCACCAGAGCTTAACAACAAATGGATCTCTCGACTCTGCCGCCATCCTCTTCAACACAGCTTGCTCGGTCAACGTATGCTGCAGCTCTTGGTGAGCAAGGACATGCCTCTTGGTTATCGCCTTCAATGCATAGAGGTCCGTTGTCGCCTTGTGCCGCACAAGTAGCACTTTACCAGCGCAGCCTTTACCGAGCACACGCATCATTTCAAAGTCATCAATATTTACTTTCCGATATGACTTCTTTGGTTCTTTCGGTGCCATCGACATCGAGCGTTTTTTTCGTCCCGATCGTCCACGACCGCCGGTAGTGGAGGCAGAGGACTCATCCCCCGTTTGAGATGAGGTATCCTGACTGGGAGCGGAGTATGTGCGGGACAGCCTCGAGGACTTGTCAAAATCAGCTGAATGCGATCGGGGTATCCGAGACAGAGGCTCAGCAGTGACCGGCGTCGACAAGGCCTCCTCAACCGCTACGGCGGTTAGCTCTGTGCCATCATCAACGGTTTTGACGGAGACAGATTCGTGATCAGGTACCTCGGACACGTGCGGAGGATCCTCGAGGCCGGCATTCGTCACAAGGTCACCATTGGGTATCTCGTGATTTAATTCCTCCTCCTCTTTCACGGCTTCTTCTTCTTCCGGTAAGTCTCCAACATTTTCACAGGCCTCGTGAGATTCATTTCCGTTGACCCTATGGTCAAGTATACTTTGGCTTTCGCTCGGCTTCATACTAGACCCCTCGTGCATGCTATCCGTGCGAAGACTTTCTCTCTCCTTCACCAAACCTAAATGAGGATCCGAACGCACTCTCTTGATAGCACGCTCTACCCGCACGCTCTCTAAATCATCGGTACGAACCCTGACAAACCGTTTCCACACGCGGGCTTGTCGTAGTGCCGGGATGCTCGAGATCGTCGTGAGATATGCAGCAATGGCGGTGCTATTGGCAGAGGGACTAATAACTTCAGAATTCTCAAGATTGCTTGCAGTGAAGGAAGTGAAAGGATCGCTGAGCTCGCCAGAGGGTGAAGTCAGAGGTGTAGGACCTGAAGACATGGCACTAGCGTTTGTAAACCGGCGGCTTGAGGAACCACGAGCGATCTTTGAAGAAGTAGGAGATGCGAGGCGTGACAGGGTGTTGAGGAAGGTAGATTTACGTTTCGGTGGTGGCGAGGGAAGTGACTGCACGTCGATTGGGAATACAGGAAGTCTGACGGTAGAGTGGGATTCGCAAAGTTTGCGGTCCAGTTCGGCGATTTCCTTTGCAGTACGCGTAAGGGTCAGATTGTGAGTTGGGGCTAAACATAATCATGATAATGATCAGCGATCCGAATAAGATATTTTTTAAAGAGGGGTGAACGACGTAAGATAGGTGAACAAGCAGGGACAACGATGCCAAGAGATTGAAAGAAGGAAGGGCGATGAAAGGTAACGGACTCACTCTTTATGTAAAGACTGTAAGAATAAGCATCGTGCGGCGTTTCTGCGACGCTGATACTCCATGGGCCAGCCTGTGCGTCCATGCGCACAGGCGGGCGCATTCCAGATGTGTTTGAAAGGGTATTGTCGATGGTCATATTATTATCAAGGTCAAGGGTGAGGTCAACGACTGGCGTGTGGTTGTCGTTGGTGGCGTTGTTACCAGGTCGGAAGAAAGATATGTTTGTGACGCTGCCACGATCGACTCGTTTGTTCCGTCTACTAGAGTAGCTTCTAGCGGTATCAATGCTCTGCCTAGTGAAAGTGTGATTGTGGATTTCAACACGAGTGGCTCTTGTGTCGGTGTCGGAAGATCTGGAAACAGTGCTAAAACCGAGGACAGTCTTGAATCTGCTCTTCTGCTGGGACGTGTACGATGGTTGAGGCGATATCGTACGGACAATGCTGGGCATACGAAGAGAGGGAAACAATTGACAAGTCGATTTCGAATTAGACGCGGAGTCGAGGGAGTTGCGTTGGGTGGCAACAGTTGGTGTGGGGAACGGGTAAAGAAAGCAGTATAATTAGTTGGTATGGGGGTGAGAAGGGAAGGTTATGAGAGCCGCAATTTGGAGTGTGTTCGAGTTTGTATAGCCACGAGTTTTCTGCAGTCACTGCTCTGCCTCGAGGCTGGAACAAATCCGCGAATCGCGTGCAGCCACTCCCAGCGCCTTCTATTCGATTTCCCAAGTTACAAATGTCTAGTATAAAAGAATGTTAGAAGCTGTGGATTGGGCTGGGTCTTGGTATAATAAGCAGCTAACAACTTGAGCAGTCCAAATCCAAGCCTTTACAAAAACTCGAACAAACGCTGCTTCTCCGCTTACTTCCGTCTGATAACGGCAGTTTGCGACGGCAGGCATGACCGATATCATACAATACAATGATAATGAGATTTGCTATCGATCCAGATTCTAGGCATTCAGAGCCCCTTCTTTTATAAAGAGGCCGGCTCAGCATCAGTTTCAAGTTCGATTTTTATCGACAACACTCACTACAACCTAGCGCCATGCACATACAAAGGTTAGTCTTACAGAATCACTTGAGACCCCGATGACAACACTTGTAGACCAAGATCATATACCTTAAGCTTCTCTACCAAAATGACCTGCTTCACCTGCCAACCCCGACTCGGAGTCCCACGCTTCTATAACCTGCCACTAGATATCATGCTGTGCTCTTCCTCGAAGTGGTAGATCTATCAAAACTTTGGAACAGGACAAATCTCATCACCTGCCAGGACATCATAATCATACATGCTGTCACGATCACACTACTCATCGATGATATATGGGAAAAACTTGACCATGGGCAACTATGCATGTTGTTGTGACTTAAAGCACCTCCCCTAGTCCCTCTCAGACACACTCCAGCAACGGCCCATAGAGCTATGACGTATTACGGTCCAGATGAATCGTCAGAAACAATTTTTCTGGAACGCACCTTCCTCGCAGCCGATTTCATTGCTGGCGTGGGTTATGGTGAGTCGGTCCATCGCGGCAGCCAACTATATCCAATTCGGCAAGGGCAGGCGTTCAGCTGGTGTTATACACATCGTGTGCGCTCTACTTATGGAATCAACGAAAGGTCCGAAATTCGTCATATTTGCTTCTTGTGTACACTACACTCCTTTTGGTTGTCGAGACCATATTCATGATTGTCCAAGCGAACACCGTCCAATCTATCTACGTAGACAACCGAAATTACCCTGGTGGCCCGTGGACCTATTTTCTGGCGACTCAAAGTCTGGCTGTCAACGTTCTGTACTATGCAGCCCTATTTGTACTGACCTTTCTTTCTGACATGCTGATGGTGAGCGACCCATCCACTTTTATTAGCGGTCATTCTAAGTCGTTCCAACATCAGTTGTGGCGTTGTTGGGTTATATGGAATGCATCTGGTGGCGTAGCTGCTTATGTGGTCACTTTCTTCCCGGCTCTGGTGCTTCTGGCATCTTTTGGTAAGTTTTTTCATCCTCGTCCCTAACTGAACATACCACTGGATTTCTCTTACTCTAGTTATGGGTACGTTGTGGACGTACGAATCAAGTCAGCCCGGACGATCTCTGTATAGCACGCTGCCCCAGGCATATGGAACATCATACTGCGTGATCTCTCTCAGCGTCAATATTATCCTCACTATTTTCATCATGATCCGGCTCTTCATGTATCGCCGAAGGATCCTCGAAGTTTTGCCACAGCAACATGCAAGACATTACACATCGCTAGCCACCACTATGGTCGAATCTTCTGCTCTGTACTCTGTCTTCGCGTTAATATTTATCATCACCTACGCTGTCAATAATCCTCTGAACCAGATCTTCCTTGTTGTGGCGTCGGCCGCACAGGTGTGTCGACTCAATTCGTCTTTCCATATGTAGTGCTTACGCCTCGGTATAGCAAATTGCTGGGTATCTGATCATATTTCGCCTGGCTGATGGACGCGCTTGGAAGAAAGATACCTTGGCCGGTCAGACACTGTCCCCATTGAATTTCCGTGCCCATACTGCACAATTAAGTACCCTTATTATCAGCAACACTGGGCCTATCTCTCCGCCCGCGCCCGCGCACACAGCAGATACGAAGTCTGCCCCTGTGGCTTCAGAGACACAAGACAGTCTATTTGGAGGTGGTGGAAAATTTTTGGATTCTACCGTCAACGCCCGTGACAGCGTTATCATAAAACTTAAGTAGATAGATTTGGTTCTATTAATATGCACGTCCCACCAACATCCTCTCCGAAATATCGACGCAGATGGTCGAAGAAAACTTGGGCGACTGGCGTTTCGTCATGTTCAAACATCGCCGAGTTCTGGCTAGACCTTGACAATTTCTCTATGTTAACTACCATCCTACCATTTGTCAACGCTTTCAATTCGGTCGAATCTCGATTCTGATGACACAAAGCCGTATTTCCGCCGGAGACTGTTTCCCATGGTTCGGAAAGTCAAATTTCTATCCAACTTGAGTTAAACTATATGTAGACGGACACCTTAACAGAGTCTAACTCACTCTATGATCAGCAATGCCTCATATATTCGCATTTCTCAGAAGGTCCTCTTGTGAGTTTTGCCAACTCGACAGTGTCTGATCGCCCAGCACGGTTTCTTCAGCGGCCTTTATTGTGAGCACAGCCGCCAATAGTGCTAACTCTCCTTGAGCCGTATTTCTGGGGACACATCATGTGTCGCGTCGATACTGTCAGAAATGAGATATCTGAAGAACGGAGCCTACACTTAAGCTCAGAGGCTGTATCCTGATGAAGACAGCAGTTAGCCTCACGACAATCACTGCTGGCAGTTTGATAACTTCAGACAGCTCAGAATGGGAAGACACTGCTTGTTGACTCAACAACCGTCACCCGCGTCCAAAGATTCGTCGGTTTGTGTTGCATGTTCCTGCTGAGAATTAGATACGCTGGCAGTATGTACGCACAACTTGAAGGTATCATCGATCGGAGTCCTCACGTGTTCACCGTATCGCTTGATTAGCTTTTGCACTGCAAGTGGCCCTGCGGTGCTGACAGGCGCTAACGCTTTGACAGGTTACGATATGGACAAAAACGATGATTGCCACGTTGTATGAATGATCAAGAACTTACTGGCATCATGACCTGCTAGCGATAGGCCGGAACAATAGGATTATGTATTACGGCGAACACATGGACATTACGGTAAGTCGATCTCAACAAACATACCGCGTATACCAGGGGTCATTGATAATGCCACCTTACGGCCGGGGCCTCGGTAATGTGGAACCAGTAAGGCCATAATAACTGCCATATTACTTGAACATTACCGAACACGCAGTCCCAGTCTACAAGTGCCTTTTGACATGTGGTCAATGAATACTTCAGATCGCCGATATTGAATATGCTAATACCGAGTTGTACACGGGTGAACGAGCGTCAGGTACCATTCCATCACTAGCGATCTGCAGAGTACTGATATCATTACAGGGTCAGAATCTCAGAACTCTCAGATCTCAGAGGGACCGAACAAGGGAAGGATCATGTGAAACTGTCCACCTTTTCTCCCCCATAAATAGGACACCTTTGAGACTTCTTCAGCTTGAGTTACTTCCAAATACTTACGGGCTTTGGGTGATATCGGCCACCCGCCGAAATATGCCATATTATGGGCCTGACGAGTCAGCTGACACGATTTATCTGGAACGCACCTTCGTTGCAGGCGACTTTATCTCCGGAGTAGGTTATGGTAAGTAAGCTCTCGCGGGTTGGTAAAATACAGGTGAAGAGTAATGACGCTAATACGTCACATAGGCGTTCAACTAGTGTTGTATACTACTTGTGCGCTCTACTTGTGGAGTCAGAGACACACTCGCAAGCGATCTATTTTCCTTCTCGCGTACATCACACTCCTCCTCATGATTGAGACCATATTCATGGTTGTGCAAGCGAATACCGTTCAATCCATGTACATTGACAATCGAAACTATCCTGGTGGTCCTTGGACATATTTCTTGGCGACCCAACAACTACCTATCAATGTCATATTCTATGCCACTCTCTTTGTTCTTACATTCCTTTCTGACTTGTTGCTAGTGAGTGTCACCCCTCCTCATTAATGCCCTCTACCAAATTATTTCAGCTGTGGCGTTGCTGGGTGATTTGGACAGGATCTGGACGCATGGTTGCGTACGCCGTTATATCCTTCCCTGCGTTGTGTACTCTGGCCTCTTTCGGTGAAATCCATATTTTGTACATTGCCTCTCCAGATGTTCACTGAAGCTTATCTAGTAATGGGAACATTATGGACACTCCAATCGAGTCAACCGGGACTATCTCTTTATAGCCAGCTCCCTATGGCGTACGGAACGTCCTACTACGTAATTTCTCTCAGTATCAACATCATGCTCACTATTCTTATCACGATACGACTCCTCATGTATCGCCGAACCGTCACCGCATCCCTTTCGGCAGATCATGCGAAACACTATTTATCACTAGCTGCTATTCTGGTTGAATCGGCTGCCTTGTACTCCGTCCTCGCCATCATGTTCATTGTAACATATGCCATAAACGATCCTCTAAACCAAATATTCTTGGGTGTGGCTTCGTCTGCGCAGGTATGTGCGGTATTTTGAGCGCATGACATACTAGTCACTAATTAACATTTTTATCCACACTAGCAAATTGCTGGTTACTTGATCATCTATCGCCTTGCTGACGGTAAAGCATGGTCTACAGATACCTTAGACTCCAAGTCAATGCTGCCCACGGCTGTTTTTGGGTCTGTATCTGACATGAGGATGACCGAAATTACTTCCTTCCCGATCACTACCACCGACCGTCTTACCCCTGTTGAGTCTGGCCAAACAACAGACCATCCGTCCCAGGGCGACGTAACAAAGGGAGATGCCAAATTAGATAGCTCTGCCGTTACTCCAAAGGCCACCAGCATATGGAAGCGGCTCCGAAAATCTTCCCCGACTCCACAATCCACGTCTATTTCTGCTGTCTAGGTGCTGCAGAAAAATCTGTTCATGGTTTTCTGTGGCTCCCCATGTTGAAGAGGACTCAAACACTCCCGATATTCTTTTATGCATCAACCTTGGTTTCGACCAACTTGGCGAGCGTATATCCGGTCTGACGCTATTTGGATGAATCATTCTGATACCACTGACTGTACTTTATCATCTTCTGGGATTTCGGTTAAAGGGGTTGCTGTGCAAATTATTTAACACCCCCCGAGGGGGGGCACATGTTGATAAAAAATGTTTCTTTTTTCGGTAGAAGTAATTGTATTTTCCCTAAAATATCAATCCCGCGTTACACCGATCAACGTGTGGCGGATATGCCTCTTATTATTTTCTGGAGTTACAACATTTATTGTTTCCGGAGACGCCGATGCGTGTGAAACCGGGTTGTAACTTCAAACCTCCAACTCCGGGCGGTGTTAATTGACCCACCGTATAAATTACCTGTAAATATCAATATGGCTGGTCTGAAACGATATGAATTACCGTTGCCCACCAGGATCATGGTCTATTTTCACTTTCTGGATTTAATTGATTGCGTTGGGGTCCACGATTTGTATGATGTGACAAGACCAAATGTATTTAAGTATTATACCGTAAAATCAGTACTAAAGGGAGAGTGGTAACGTAAGCGCCGCATTTGGGATGATGACTAATAATATGACT
>QLOK01044141.1:4572-30404 GCA_003313805.1 Tricholoma flavovirens | reverse complement strand
ATTGAAATTTTAATATAAAAAATCAGTGCAACAAAACCCTTCCAATGAGTGACAACTTTAAGTAATATGGGAAAGTTACCAAATGGAGTTATGCACACCTGTGGCTGTGTCAGTGAGAAGATATGATGTTGAAGTATATTAGGTAATATTTTCAAGAATTTAGCAAATTTATTTCCTGAGATATAAAGGCATCTTTCCAAAAGTACAAAACATTGCAAGGGTTCTGTTGCCTACTGTATACATTGGCATACATCCCAGGGAGTGGTGTGACTGATGGAGAGATCTTGGAAACTCTCTGGGCTGTCTTAAACGAAACATCCCGAAGTGCCAAGGGTGCCATGATGGCCCATCAAAATGAAATTCTGGATGACCATTTGAATCACTCAAACTGGAAGAAGCTAATTGGGATGCATAGATATCTCACCATCATTCCTCTCTCCTGAGTACTTTCATCCTTTTAAATGTAGAATCATCTTTGGTTCAGAAGATGAAAAGGGCTATATGGTTATCGAAGGGGTCAGAAGAATTGTATAACAAATTGACGGAGTCAGCAGCACCAGAAGACTTGCAAGCATGGTGAGAGGGGGAACTTAAAGCACAACAAAATCAGGAAACAAATGTCAAGAGTATGGATTACTATGCACTAAAATGCAAACATGGTAGAGTTGTCATTTATTCATTTCTGGTCTCTCATATCTCAATCTGTCATGGGATCAGCCCCAGGTAAAGCTGAGATGCAGTTACAGTTGAGCCAGGAACAGCCTGCTGGAAAGCTCTCCACAATTGAATTCCTTTCAGAGGGGATCTTGATTCAAGAGTCTCAGTTAGTGATTAATAAAGCTGTTGTCAGTATTCTGATGCCATCATTTGGTCAGGCTATCTTTACAAAGTTACCTTAGACAAGTTTGTGGCATCCCAATGATGACTGAGCAAATTGAAATTTCAAGAAATGAAGTCAGCTTCTTATAT
Source organism: Tricholoma flavovirens (assembly GCA_003313805.1). Lineage (NCBI taxonomy): Eukaryota > Fungi > Basidiomycota > Agaricomycetes > Agaricales > Tricholomataceae > Tricholoma > Tricholoma flavovirens. The sequence continues at coordinate 29,435 of QLOK01044141.1, read as the reverse complement.
GAATCTTGAATCATCAAAGGAAAGCTCATCATTTTCTCCAACCTGACTCGTCATCCGAGACCATCAGCTTGTCCTATGAACCTTCCAAAGTCTTGGTGACTGGTGATGATAGTGAGATAGATCTAATACCTTGTCCAGTTCCATCCAATCCGTTCAACGACATTGGATTGGGATCCCAGCCCAAGACCTTCATCATAGGGATGATGGCTATGACCTCCCAAGCAATTAAAGACCATGGCATTATGGAGGTGGCAAAACTTGAGATGGAACTGCAGAGTGGGCAGTGCAATGATAATCTTAAGGGAATACAGCTTATGCTGGGCAAGAAGGCCTTTTTGTTCATTACCAAGATCAGGCCCAAAGGTCCTAAAACAAGGGAGACAAAACCATGGGATAGCACCCACCCCACTGATCAGGCCTTACGACTCTATGCCCAAAATTATTGGGCTCCCAGGGAAGTGTTGGCCACATTGGGAGCTTCAAAAGAAACACTCAATCGATTCCAGAACCTTGATTGCAGCCATCTGAAGATGAGTACCACTTTGTTAAACCTGAAGGAATCTGGATGGAAGCATGATTCCTTGCCATGGTTCTGGTATATGGATGTAAGTGGTGACAGTTTATCTTCTAATTATAAAAGCAGCATTCGATCGGGTGACAGAGGAAAATACCTTGGTTCAGAATGAGATGAAATAGACAACAGCATACATCAAGCATCGGGCACCCAAGTGGCAAAAAAGAAAAGAGGATGTCACCTCTTTTGGACATAAGATGTATGCTGCCAAACAGGAAGTGATGTGGAAAGACTTTGCCAATAGAGTAAGGAGTTCATTTAGTAAAGTGGGTGTTAATATAGATTAAAGTTGTGTGATACCAATGTAGGATCAGACCACTTCACCCATCAAGTTGGAACACCTTGGCAATGTCAGAAGTTGTGTTGGTGGTGTTGGCATCAGTGATGGCAAAAGGTGGGTCGGCTGTGTGGACATCAGCAATGGCAAGTGGATCAGCAGTGTGGCTATCAGCAATGTCAAATGTTGGATTGGCAATGTTGACATCGGCAATTTCAAATGTTCAATTGGTGGTATGGCAATTGGTGATGGCAAACATTGGGTCAGCAGTGTGGACATCAGTGAATTCAAATGTTGGATCAGTGTTCTGGACATCAGCGATTTCAAATGTTGGATCAGTGGTGCTGACATTGGGGATGGCAAAAATTGGATCAGTGGTGTAGACATCAGAACTGGTGCAAGTTGGTTTGATGTCAGCAGTCCTGTATCACTGCCCTAATACTTGCAACTCTTGCCTGACTCTCTGAAATGTTTTGATATGCTGAAATAATGGCTGGTAAGATTTCATTTGGGAGCACTGGATGGTGGCTCGCATTGTCATCGGACATGGTGTTCTAAGACAACCATGGTCTGGTTTCAACTGGAGATACAGTTTAACAAGAAGAGGATCACTCACATATCCTCTGTAGTCCTTGAGCACTTCTTCCGGACTCATCCTCCACTCCTTTGCCCAGGAAAGCGAAACACAGAGCTGTCCCATTGGGCCAGGCATGCTAGAATTTTCTTTGAAGTCATTCACATTGAATCCACTGATCTTTTCAAGAAGTCCCATGGGATTTTCCCCTGCCTGGAGAAAATAACGTATTTGATTGTGAAACAATCTGGAAGGTCTTCAGATAACACTTTCCCAGGAATTGCCAACATGCACCCTGCCCAGTTTCAGCCAAGTGAATACATGTTGCTTCCCATCAGGTCACTTACCCATTCTTCTCTAATAGCTCCCAGATAATGCAATATGTCCTCTGTAGAACAATCTTTATCTGGTCTGGTTCTGACCATAAACCAGCTCCATGATATTATGAATTCTTGTGCTTCAGTGTTATTTGAAAACAAAAAATCTATGACACCTTCCTGGATAAATGGTGGCAGTAGATTCCAGTTCACACTTATGATTGGTTATCTATGGATCTCTGAATGTTTCATATATATATACATATTGCTTATCATTCATTACATAAATTGGATAGCCACAAGCCATGAGACCCTTCTGATAATCAAGATTCCATCACCTACTTTTTGATCACCTGAACAAAGGCAAGCTGAATCAGACAGTTGGACATTCCACATCAGGGATTTCATCACCCAGTTCCACCTCACCCACTTCCCTTTCTATCAAGAGTTCCCCCACAGCCACATGCACCATTTGAAATGCAAGGGACAAGTCCTGCTGATTACATGCCATGTCAAGTAAAATCTGTGATTGGAAGGATGGGGCAATTTCATTGACACTTGGCCCCACCTATTATTGGTGGATAATCACATTGTTGTGGTATCTAATGAGATCTAATGTAACATACCATATTCTGGAATCTCAGTACATCAGGGAAAAGGTCTGGATTGGCAATCTCAGGGGAAGCACTCATCCACCAGGGATTGAGGTATGGTTCCACAATCCTTGTCAGGTCAATGTCCACAGTAGCTTCTCTGAGTGAAGCCAGGGTTCACTTGAATGTCCCAATGTTGGAACTTGATATGTTGGTGACCGCCAAATGCAACCATTTATGAACAGTGGTTACATAAAGGAACTTATCCTCAAGGATCATCCATCCAAGGATAATTTCCAGAATTTCCTAACACAATATCAGATATGTACTTATGAGGATAATACTGATTGAGACCTGATTGCCAATGAGGCTGTTTGGCTTTAAGTGTCATGGCTCTAGCTCTGGAGCAGAGATAATCGACAACTGCTTGGCATGTCACTTTCGGAGCACTCATCATCAGGCTTATTGCTATAAATGTGGATGATTAGAGAAATCGGCAGTCATCGCTGATCATTTATCAGAATCAGATATTGAAATCACTTGTCACCACAAAGTTCGGAGATAACAGATAATGTAATCTGAATTAGAATTGATTCATTTCACCTTCAACATGCTACCATCTGACTCACCTTTTTTCTTGACTGATGTTATGTCCAGGAAAGATGTTGGTGGTTGCTTGCTAAGAAGGTTGAGGGAAACAAGAACAAGCCCATCATTGGGGAGCTGACATCAAAGGTGCTGATATATGACAGTGCACAACAATGATAAATGGTTTTATATAGTATTACAATACACCCCCAGGGATGTATTACATTATTTCTACAACATGGGGTGTAGTTCCTGCCTTACACCCTGAGCACCGAAAGATAGGTGAGCAGAGTTTGTTCATATAATACACCCCTTCATTCATATGGCATATGGCTTGTAGAGAATTCTTTGGGAGGCTGCACTGAAGATGGATGACTCCCTCAGAGGATTGGTTGCTCTGAATTTGACTATGATGCACTGACATCTGGATCCTCAGAATTATAAACTGCCATTATTTCTATCTTCTGATTATTGTAGACATCTCAATACAAGCCTGAGATTTCCAAGACCTTAAAGCCAAGATCAGAGAACTCATTGAAACTTGGCTGGTTGGAAGAAACTTCAGAATCATTTGCACTGATGGGTGCCATGCTCAGCATCATTCATCCAGAGTTGTATGAGATTGGGTGGGAAGTATTGAAGAAGGTCACAAACAATCCTGAGATGGTAAAAGATGGTGAGGATGTCCTAAAGGTTTTATGGTTCTGGACAATGCCATTCTCTAGATATGGTTTGATTAGCAATTGCACCACCCCTTGTTGTTGGGACAATAACTCACAAGGGCCTTGGTATAACTGTTTAACAACCATTGGGGAGTATGGACCTGGCACTAGGTTGAAACTCAAGAACATTGGATTGGAGCTGGACTACACTTCAGGAACAATGGTTTTCCTGTTGGGAAAGCTAGTCTGACATGGAACATCAGAGATTAATGGGGAGTGGGTATGTATTGGCCAGTATATGAGGGATAATGTTCATGAGAGGATGAGGGTGAGATCAGCAGATTGTACAACAGTGTCCAAGGTTATCTTATCATTACCAAAGTATTGATTTGTGTTTCCAATGATACAATTTTATTCTGTGATATGAGGGAGACTCAAGCGCATGCTTGAACTCCAACTCAGGGTGCGAGCCCAAGCCATGTGGAGATCACTGCTTTAGATTATATGGAGATGAGGGGTACATGGTGAATTTCCATCTATTCTACACACTGTTGTTCTTATTTCATGGATATTTGCTAGGATAACATATATTGGGGAGACAGCAACAATATCGACTGGCTTGCGAGCATACTCAAGTTCATACCTGAGGAGAGCCCATGTTACTTGGCTGTCATCTGTAGGAAGAAATGTTATGAGGTGAGGTTAAAGTGATAATCAAGCAGTCTCACCTTGCATGGGTTTATTTATTTATTTATATGCTGCTTTTCACAGCTGTTTGTATATCACTGCTGTTTGCTTCCAGATGAGAAGATTCAAGCTGAGTTATACAATGATGTCAAGCTTCCATCTATCCCTCCACGATTTGGTTTGTTCATGCCAATCTTAATTTATAGCATGGCATAATAGCCAATGACTGTATTTAGTTGACATTCCTGACAGGAATGATGATGAACCAGAATTTACACCATCTGTCCCTCTTTCCACCTGCTACTTCATCCAGTAATTGCTGACTCACATTCTTAGTGTCCCACTGTGCCATCATAAAGGAACCTACAATATCATTGAGTCTTTATTGAATGAGCTTAAACCAATTTTTTACCTCTGAAAACATGTGCAAAATGAATAAAAGAAAAATGGCATACTAGGCCTAGTACCTACCTGACATTGCATTTAGTACACAAATCTGGATCATACTCCCTCCCCATCGAACAGCAAGGGCAATTGAGCATGTTGCATGCTTTCAGCAGAACTTTAGATTTCAACCTCAACTTTTTCACCAGGGGCTTGCATTTACACCCTTGCCACCAAATCCTGCCTGTCCAGGGCCATCATCATGAGTCTCATTCATCAAACCCTGGGAAGTGAAATAGTTTGAAGGCATGCATTTCCAAAAATTGCACCAACTAGTTCATTGGCAGTGTTGCCCATTGTTGTAGCACAGGCATGAGGAGCTTTGGTCACACCAACATCATTCCTATAAAATGCTTTCACAGATATATTCGGAGCCATAGATCAAGTGATGAAGGACTTCTGTGCAAACCTCAACTGTCTGATCACCTTCTGCCCTACTCACCATAAGCTCTGTCACTATTAGTAAAACCAACCCACAACAGTCTGACATAGGGGTCAGTCCTTTACAGCAATGTGCATCCAGGTCTCGATATTGTGCAACCCATGTTGACCAGTGCAAGCCTGAACTTGTGTGGGTAAATGAACTCCTGTGGTCAGTTTTAAAAAATGTGATTCTTCTGATGTTTCAGAGGGATTGTGATAAAAAGGAAGCATGAAGAATGTTGTTTCCTTCCTCTCCAATGTGTCACAGGGTGACACAGGGATTCTGACCTTGACCACTGATCTGTGCCTGACAAATGAAGGTTTCCAACTAGGCTTCCAAGCATGAAGAATGAATTTGTTCAATTAGTTACCTTTTGATGCAATGCATAGGCCTGTCCATTATAGTCAATATTAGTATTGACATGGCCCATGGGCCCATCCATTATACAGTCTATTGCAGTACTAGCAGGACCCATGGGCCCATCCATTATACAGTCTATTCACATAGAGCAGCTACACTGTACCGAGTAATATGGTATATAGAACATATACATTGTACTGAATGATACAGGTTCATGGAAGCCTGTAGAATGCTCTCATAATAAGTATAACATGTACTACTATCAAATAGATACAGTTTTATTATTCTGGCTTGTTATTGACTAAGGAGAATGTGAATAGCCAGATCAGTCACCTATGAGATAGCATTGGACATGATAAATGGCAATGATATCAGCACCGGCAACCGTAGCAGCATAAAGTATGGCATCGGCATTAGACACCACATAGTACGAGCTAAGGAGTTTTGTGATGGTGAAGGCATCATAAATTCCTCATGTAGCTATAGTTAATTTATTGTGGTATGCAGACCTATGCATGGCACCAGCACTGGGATCACAATCATGCTGAAAATGTTCAGTATACAAAAAGCACCAACAATTATTACTACATGTTTATGTATACAATGCAAAGGGAATAAATGAGCATCATGTTTCCTCTGTAGTGTCCATATCATCATCAGAGCCCGACAACCAACTGCCATCAACATAACTAAAGTCCACATGAGTATAGACAGGCACTGGCAGCATGATGTGGGTTGGGGAGGGATGCTCTATCTGGGAGGTGCTTGGGGATTCATCACTAAAACTGCCTTCTGAGTCAGAATTTGCACTGGCATCATTGGCATTGGCATCAGATTCACCCACAGATCCAGCAGAATCTGCCTCTGATGATGAGAAACAAACTTCTGCTGCATCAGACGCAGTGGCAAAGGCTGAAGGGGGATTAGAATGTCCAGATGAAGAGGTAGTAGAGTCATCAAAGTAAATGGCAGTGGCATCAAAGCCAGTTAGGTAACCTGTACCAGTGAGGACAGGCTCAGCATCGGCAGTAGAACCCATACTGGTGGATGATGAATCACAATCAAATGCCATGGCTGCCTGAAAGGCAGTATAACCAGCATCATTAGCAACATCATCTTGACCTAGCCACTGCATGAGTACATTGCCATGAAAATTGGCAGTGGGGACAGGATCAGCATCAGGTGTAGAACCAGCACTAGTGGAAGATGTATCACAATCAAATGCCATTGCTGCCTCAAAGACACTATGCAGATCAGCATCATTCGCTACATCATGGGGAATGAGGACAGAATCGGGAACAACAACCGGGGCAGCAGCAGCAGGGACAGGAAGAACAGGAGCAGTTCCAGCATTGGATACATCAGAATCATCATCTGCAAAATAGAGCCCTGCATCACGACCATTTACCATGGGTGGTTGACCATAGGAAGAAACTGTTGGGAGACTTGGGGTTTCTGACCACTCCTTGTTTTGTGGTGGGCCATTGGGTAGAGACACTATGTACCCAGAATGCTGTGCCTTTCCCTTCTTCTGATTGATTGCTAACACCTCATTCTCTGTAATATTGATGCCCCAGATCCACTTGTAGAAGGTGGGGGAAAGGGCCTTCAGGCACTCAAGTTCAGCCTGTGGATGTGCAGATACCTGTTCTGTTTCTGATTGCTTTACCTGTCTCCCAGTGGGTCCACAGATGTTTTTCAATGCTGATGCCAATAACATTGCCATTGCTGTGGCCGCTGCCAGTGCTGGTGGTAACTTACTTGGTTCAGACTGAATCTCCTTGAGCAGGGCAAGCTCATAGTGATGATGAAATCCTGCTGCTTTCCTCAAGTTTGCATTCATTTCAGCATCCACTGCTGATTCAGAGGTGCCTAGGAAGCCATGCATCAAGCATGCTTCATCAAACATATTGTGTATGAGAGCACACTGATACATCCACATCGCAGGTAGTACTCGGGAGACACACCAGTACTTTTTGCATTGCGGATACCAGGTCTGTACAGTAGTCCGATCAACCTCGATCGACCTTGAACTTCTTTGATCAAATTTTCGAGCAATATCATGCAATATAGAGCCCCTCAATCATCTTCATTCTAACTTCGAGCACTAGCAGGACTTTCCCATACCTCATACGACCCCCTCAAACATCACTCAATAAGTATCAATCATGTTACAAACATTCAATCAACTGTGAGCAACGATATTGAGCCCTTGATAATTCTTGAGCTCTTCGATCAACCTCGATCTTCATCAAACTTCTTCAAACAACTGCACAATATGTTCAACAAGTCCAGATACACTTTTCGATCAATTTACAAGCCCTACAAACGTCTCTGAACCCTCCTCGATCATCATGATCTTCATTGATTGACATTGAGCAAGTTTGATTGAACTTCAAATGTACATTGCACACTTCAGCAGCCATATTCATTATTATCAGACATTTGTACCACACCCCCACACCTTGTGACATTATATGACAAGCTTATTGCATGAAGAACAATAGGCCAGGTCGCACTTTGAATGACATGAGAGGATTTTAAAGGTATTTCAGACTCCTCAAAGGGAACACATGTATGTACCGCATTATACCCTTTCATTTGTCTCATGTTTGCATCATTTCATCATCTACCCATCCTATTTAGCCCCATGTTACCATTCTCATCCTGCCTCATGTAGGCCTCATGTTCAATTTTCTTTTTAGTACTATCTTTCATATGTCATATAAACATTGTATTAGGTACTTTTTTAAAAGAATATCATTCCCATTATTGTCCCAGTAGTCTGATTCAAGTGATCGTACACTTGAGTCCAAGTATTTCGTCTTAGTTCAAAGTTTTGCAAAATCATTGCAATCTTCCTTGATAAATCATTGCACCTCCATATCGAGCCTCCTGACCCTTGTCTCTACCTCAATATTACTGTATTCACCTCACTTTTACCTCGCTTGTTACATCCCCATCATCTCTCATCTCATAATACTCATTCCTCATACTCTGATTGATCGAACTTTTATCACATCCTTGATATTTCCTCAAACTCTCTTTGATATCCCTCAATATCCCTTGCTATTAATCCCCCCAACCTTGACCTAGGTCTCAACATTCAGTACCACCTCACTACCATCCTCTAACCTGTGTTATACCATACAAAGCTCTTTTTATGTGTTTTGTTTGGGTTTCCTAGTCGAGTATAATCAGTGCAGGTCAACACATGATTGGCAGTCAACTTGGCCACTGGGAGCATCCTGCCCTGACTGGCTATCGATGGGTGTTGAGACTATCACAGGGATAGAGACCCATTGTTGATAGTGATCAAGGCATTCATCCAGGGCATCAATGCCAAATATTCTGCCAGGTGCTGGTTCTGCCTTGTGATGCCACCAATCACATGCATGTCAGGAAACATGTACAGTTACTTACTATAATTTTTCTTATTTTTTTCGCAGTAGTATTACACCATAAAACATTAAAATCATCAATGAACACAACCATGAGACAGATAATTCTCACATGCCCTATATGTAGAATATGTACACAACTGCACACTCACATCGTAGAACAGTATTCAAATATTGTACAACAATTGTAACTTAGTATAAAAACCAATAAATACTAAGAGACGCATGAGTTGTGTTCTCTTAGGATTCCCACCATCACATTGTGTGTGGAAACGCCTTCGTCAACCAACTGTTCTATTATTACCGCATCACATCAAACTTTGATCCCCCTTTCTATATTTGTTGTGTCTTCTTGTAGAGCCCGCATGAAGATCCTAGTGAGGATTTGGTGTTGCCCTGACAATGCATATGACTCCACAAGATGACTAGAACTGTTGCTGGCAACACCATCATCCAACAAGGCCAAGAGAGGTGGATGGAATCCCAGGGGTAGGTGGTCCAAATTCACATCAGCAAGACTGTCAGCCAAGGACCAAAGAAGGATCAGCACATCTATCATAAGGCTGATCAAGGTGCCAATGCTGATCCGAGACACAACATACATCTGTCATACATCTCAGTGATGTATACTTACTTAATTTAGGAAAGATCTCAACATACAACCTTGGCATAGAGAATTCAACTTTGTTTTTCAAAGTTTGTGTGGTCTACCTCCAACAAAACCTGATGGAATCAGGACTCCAGGTACCAAATGATCTCTTGTGCATGACTTTGGTGTCACACTTTTGGGCCTGATTGCAAAGGAAAAGGGCTGTAGACTGAGAGACTTTTGTTCAACATAGTTTTACTGATCATGGTTTGTTATCAAGATAATCATATTTGGATCATGGTTACACAATCATCAGTCAAAAGGGGAGAGATAATTGGCATTTGTTGATCTAACACTTTGTCAGCCCTCAAAGCTAATTCATACCATGAAGCACATTGACAATTAGCATAAGCAAGCGGACCAGGAAGGGTATTGTTGGACTCTGAGGCTGACTGCCACCATTGGCTGTGATGGACGAAATACTGCACAGTCCACTGCATCTCATATGTGATGAGTAGAAACTCCTCCCTCCACTGATTTCTCTGAGCCCATGAATGAAGCCAATGTATGTGTATGACTATGAAAAATATGAGCACAATGAATACAGATGACCACCCAAAAAATTGACATTCCCAGAATTGACCAATGTCAGCATTGGCACTGACACAACTGTTGGCTATGACTCCAGTACAAAAGGAATTATGCCAAATCCAGGAAAGATGAACAGAAGTGGAGCCAGCTACATTTGGATTCAAAATAGCTGTGCTGGCATTGAGGTCATCCTTGGTTAACCACTGAAACATACTCAATATGTCAGCATCACAATCCAGTGCCAGCAATTGGCTATGGCAATGGTTATACATCCAAGCATGCAAGCCAATTTTGTTAACCAACTCATGGACAACAGTTTGTGACTGGGTGCAAACTCCCTTTCGTGGTGCCACTCACATGATGTGTGAATATTGAAATGATTTTTCAGCAATGAGCTCCTGCAGCTGGTGCAGCAGTCGGCTTGCCTGGGACTTCCAGAGCTTAATCACTACCTCAGCCAGGTGGCCATGACAAGGGAGGTATACTTGTTGCTCATCCACTGAAATTGTAGATGTTGCAGGAAGGTTTGATGGGCCAGCTGCTGATGCCGCTACTGGTGCCAATGCTGTATCATTGTCAAGTTGACCTGGGGTATCAAATTCGCCTTTGTTATCATGGTTGATTCACAAGGAAGCAATAGGGTTGTTCACAGTAGCCATTTTCGGGCCATTTTCAGCTCATTTTCAGCTTCATTTTTGGATCATTTTTGGTTGTTTGGCAGAAGAATGATCAAAATGGACCGAAAAATGAAGTCAAAAATGATGTGAAAAATGGCTACTGTGAACGCTCTGAAAGTCATGATCATCTATGTCAGCAGCATTTTGTAACTGGGTTAAGGTTACCATGTGGGATGTCAGAGCTTCTCTTTCCTGTTCAACAGCTTGTGTGTCAGACATGTGAGGTGATTTACCCAGTTGATGGACTTTGTCTCGCAATTCAATCCTGGTGATGATAAATGATGGGTTGTCATCTGGGGTAGGCAGTGGAACTCACTGCATTTGTTGACAAAGAATAGCAAAATCAATCCACTCCTTGACTGAGGATTGAATCGGTGCCAGTCCCGAAGAGGAGACCATGCCTGATGCTGATGCTGATGCTGCTGCCACTTCTGATACTTGAGTGGTGTACATGTCCATCACCTTGATATCTGTAAGTTGTTGGGTTTCAGCTGAGATGAATTCATCCTCCCATTGTTTGATTGGTTGCTGGCCGAATGCTGCCATTAGGTCAGTGTGGTATTGGCCAAGTTGTGTGGAGTTCTCAAGTGCTTCCCATGCTTTTGAGCATAGTCTGACTGTCATGCTGAGCATTTTCTTGTGATTTGAATATGTAGCATGATCATCAAGCATTTCTGACTGTCAGGGAGATGGAATTCAGTGATGCCCACAGAGACTCAAGTATTTCTCCTGCTATGATGCCAGACCCTGGGATGAAAGATGGAGCATAGCAAAAAAAGCATTCATCTTTGTGGCCATGAACATGTAAAAGCCCAATTGCCTGGTCGATCATCAAGCTGGCTGGAAGATGGGCACCAATATGTTCCTGAAGGTAGATAATGTACTGGCAGACAATGTCATAAATGAGCATGACTCCCTGTTGAGGGTCAACTCTGGTGATCTTCAGCACTTGAAGAGTTCTCCATGAAACAGATCTACCAATGCATTGGGAACATAACATCCATGCTGTGTGCACATGCCTTGGATGCCAGAAAATCATTCACAATGGCTAGGAATTTATTTTCACAAGGGGCCATCTGAAAGTCCAGATAAATATCAGATCAGCATCAGAGGAGGCAGTGGGAACAGCAATGGCTGCCATCAAGGGAAGGTACCTACTGTTAACTGTATTTTGGTGGCTTGGAGAAAGTGATGGTATTCAGCCTGATTTTGGGCCATCCCACCTCCATCCCATAGCCATATATCAGTTTCTGAGTTTTTCTGCTGGACATGATCGGCTTTGAAATTGCCATTGGCCATGAATATGCATTTGAAAACAAATCTGAACTGCAAAGTGTCCTTTTACACACCACTGCAGAGACATTCTGACACCCACCAGTTCACATTGTCCTTCCAATTTTCTGGTATGTTTATGCCTACTTGAGGACAGGCTGGGCAGAAATTAGCAAGGGTTCCTGGTTCAGGATTCAAAGGATCTTTTTGATTGTGTCCATACCCTGCCCACTTCAATCTTTTCATCCAACACCATAAGTGGGACATGCACCGAAGCTCACAGAAGAGATTGACCACTTTGGCAGGCCTCATTGGTGATGTTACACACTGAATCAGCTGGTAAAACTGATAGGCTGAGGCCTTTAATTCCAGATTACAGAGCCCAAAATAGTCTAGGACCTGCACAGTGAACAGAGTCTGTATGTTGGTGAAGCTTGTTGCTGGTTACCAGGTCCAAGGGAATTTGGTGTTCCCCTTGACACTGACAGATAACCATCACCATGTGATGTATTCCATTGGTATGGATCACACAAATATAACTGTTGTTCAAGGCATCAGCAGTGGGAACAGCATCGGGAAAGGGAACAGCAGCCGCAGAACAAGCAGCACCAGCAGTGGGAACAGCATCAGCAGTCAGATTTATGGTAGGAAAATATGGCTGAAAGCCATGGACGTCTTCATTGGCTTGTTGAACTTTGGATTCATCATTGCCATCAAAGAAGTCTTTGAAACCATGCTCAGCATGAATGTTACCATTCCCTTGACCCCAAAGGGAATCAGGGTGACCCAAAAAGGCTGAGTCGGTGGCAGTTTCATCATCCAAACAGGCCAAGTCAGCAGCAGTTTCACTTTCCCACTCATGATATGGCTCTGATGCTGAGTGGGGTGAAGTGGGCCGCTGCTGCTGCTGATTGTCGGCCTGATCACTTTCTGACTCTTGCTCTGCTTGATCCTTCATGTATTTGAATGACTCCAGATAGTGCATTTGGAAGTCCAGAGCTTGACAAATGGGATGATTGGTGTTGTGCTGGACTAAAATGTATGTGCCGACCTCCCATAGTTCTGCCCAGCAGAAGTGTGTGCCAGTCCAGCATTCAATGTGATGGAAAGGATTTTGCCTGTGAGTTACACACATGCATGTGTGGCAAAGTGTGGGTCCCAGTGAACAATCAACACATTGCCAAATTGCCTGTTTATTGAATGTGCAGTGGTTGCAAACTTGATTGTCGACTGACCATGCCTGCCAAGTGAGGGATGCTTGCAGCAATTCATCTATTTGTCCCACAAACTCCAGTACATAGTCTTGCTGTCTCTATTATTTCTTAATGAGCATTGCTCTGTAAGCAATCAGTGTCAGAACTAACCTTGCCAATGCAGGGCCAGGTCAGCTCAGCACCAAGAGTCAGCTTGGTGGCCACCTGAAGTTCTTCCATGTCCCATTCTGGATCAACACTGGGATAATCCTGTATAACAGAAGTGGATTGAACCTGTTCCTGTTCCTCTACATCCCTCAGCAGGACCATGACTCGCTGTCTCTTTGGTCCAGCTTTCGTCATGACCTCAACTTCTACATGTGTAACAGTATCCATGGTAGGATCATCGTTCTCCCACAGGGATGCATTCTTCTTTGATCTTCTCTTGCACTTGACTGGGATATATTCTATGTCCATGGTGATTGGAGGTGAACCGAACCGATGGCCTTATTGTACTATCAGCCTCATGGTACTATTGACCTTGTGTGATCCTCATGTTATCCTCATGTGAACACCTCATGCTGATGAAATATTTTATGTCAATCAGAAGAACGATTTTTCCTTTACATTAATTCCCTCCAATGCCATATGGGCCATCAGAGAATCTGCGATTGAGAAAGTACTGGAAGGGAGGAAGATATATGGATGAAGAGCAGATGATCATAGAGCCATATAAGGTTTCTTTCTGATTGAAAATACTCAAGACTGACATCCTCCCAGCAATGTTCAACTATTGGGCAGCAATTGACAAGGCCCCTATGGATCAGGAGGAGAGTCACCTTTGTTCCAAGGTACAAGGATATGAAGGTTGTACTATTGATCACATCACCAGGAACTAACAACCTGGCTTTCCAACAACTGGCGAATGACTCAAGGACTTTCATGGAAATTGAGCGACTTCAAAGTCAAGTGGTCAGAAGTCATTTGGAGCTTGTACCATGACTGAGTTATGCAAGAGATCGCAAACATGTTAGATGTTGAGGACACCACCATGAGTACACCAGGATGGTTCCAAATGCGAATGCCAGCTATCAAGAATATTTACAACCAGATGAGTCCAGAGAAGGTATGCATGTGTGAGGATGGGGTTAAGAGAAAGCATCAAAGATATCCTGAAGAGACGAAGCGAAGGTGAGTAGTTGCTGATGCCAATGCTGCTCCCAATACTGATGCTGGACTTTACAGTCTCACTGGAACATACCTGCTCAAGCATGTGCAGGAGAATGCTCAACAACAATGGCTAGAAATGGGGGCATTGTCGGTAACCATGACAGTTTATGTGCACCCCAAGGGTTTGCTGGTCATTGATGCATGAGTCCCTGAAGTAATTATGGCCAATGCCAATGCCAATGCCATTTGCAGTCATGACCATATGGCCAATCTGGTAGCCACCCCTGCATGATCATCACTGGATGTTACATCTATGGCAATGGCAATGCAACATAAAGGAAAGCTAAGAAAATTACCAAAGATTAATAATGGCTTCCCAATCCTTCCGACACCATGGAATGCCACACTGTATACCAAAAAGGAGTTGGAAGTAAGGTTTACCTTATATGTTGGGCAGCATTACAGTTCATCAAGCTCCTAGTCCAGAAACAATTACTTATCTCCATGCAGTACTTGCCAATAATGGTCATAATTGCTGTATCCTATTCAAAGCAATTGCCAATCAGACTTCTTCCTTCATTAGTCCTGAATATCTCCCAGCCTGGTTCAAATTCACAGACCCAAGGAACATGCACAAGAGGACCATGGAAGACTTTGAATCCCCCTCCACCTTCCCGATGTAAACCAAAATGCAGTAGTCCAAGGAATGCTGATGCCATGACCAATGCCAAATCAGCAACCAGCACCAGTAACCATCCCACTGCTGAGTCCAATGCCAATGCCCAAGCCCAAGCGAAATCGACACAACACAAAAGGAAATCTAATGGAAAGCAACCCCATCAACAATCAACCACTGCACAGCCATCCACATCCAAACCTGATGCCGATGCCGATAATGGCCCCATGACCAGCCACCAACCCAATGCTGCTGCTGATCACGATTCTATGACTGGCCACCAACCTGATGCTGATGCCCAAACTGGCAATCACAATACAGCAAGACAGTCATCCTACATGCAAGTCAATCAGGCTACAATGGATATGCTCTGCACAGCTGGTGCCACTTGTCCCCAGATGATTAATGTTCCCAGTGATGGTGAACCAGAGTATCTCATTCCTTGTCAGATTTACATGAGGCACATGTACATCACACACCCATCAGTTCCGAATGACACTGTGTACAAACTCCCATCCCTGATTGATCTATCTCTGTTAGAAGAAAACACTGCTCCACCTCGAAAGCAAGTACTGCATCCTAAACCTCAATGGCTGGTTGGAGGAAAGCGGACCATGGATCCTATTGCAAGGGCAAGGGCAAAGGCACTAATTGCTTTAGGTATTCCAGTTGCAATGGCCACAGTACAAGTGGCCACAGGAACCTTGGCTGCCCAAGTAGCATTGGCCCAAGTAGCATTGGCCCAAGTAGCACCGGCATCAGCCTAAGTAGCAACAGCATTGGCCCAAGTAGCAGGATTGGCCCAAGTAGCAATGGCATTGGCCAAACTAGCACCAGCATTGGCCCAAGTAGCACCAGCAACAGCCCAAGTAGGGACAGCAACAGATGACACTGCCATCATCTCAAAGCACTGAGCTGCCTCAAATGCCATCAGCTTCAGCACTTGCTCAATGGATCTGAAGGACAGCTGATGACCTTGCACAGGAGGTTGCCATCTCAACCCTGACTGTTGGGAAAAGAATGAGAAATAAAAGAGTCAAATTTGCAGGGCAATAAATTACTATGAATGTCCTATGATGTATATATTGATGTCCAATTTCTTTTACATGTCTAGTGAATCAAGTCCAATTTTTTTTTATGTAGATGTGTAATGAAAATAAATGTCTATTCTTTTCTCCCTCACTTGGCATCACCTCTGTCCTCAGAAGTTCCCACTCTTTTCTTAGGATTTGGCTGAGGGGTGGTACTTCTGGTATGTGGTCCAGATGGACCAGGTGTAAGTCCATGAGGTGATCGGTGCAACTGTGCCGAGGAAGGGGAACTTTGCAAGGGTGACAACTGTGATTGAGTTGGGGGGGTTGTACTTGGCATTATCGATGGAGTGGTTAAAAGTAGATGTGGGGATCGATGGAAGATCACTGCCAATGCCAGTGTGGCTGTATCCACTGCTGATGCTGATGCTGATGCTGGTGTGGCCACCTCAGGCTTGGGGAGTGAAGTTGGGGTGAAGAGGGGAGGGAGAGGAGGGGCCATTGACGTTCCCTGGTGCACCATTTCTTGAGAGTCTTGGGGTATGGCAGGAATGACTTAAATCAAGGGAGGATGTTTGGGGCTGCATTGTCCCTCCTCAAGTATGGCTGATTCCTCCTCAACCTCCACATGCTTCTTCAATTCCATCTCCACGCCCTCCATTTCCTCAACATCCCCATCAGCATTGGCATCGGCCTCAGGATTGACCGAAGCTAGTACACCCACTTCTTCCTTGACTTTCTTCTGCTTTCCTTCCTCCTTGACCTCAATTTCCTTGATAGAGTCCATTTCCTCCATATACCCAGCATCAGTAGCAGCATTGGCATCAGGATCCAGAGTAGGTTCAATGGTTTCCCCCCTGACTGACATGAGTTACCCACTCTGAGTTTCAGCCATTGTACAGGACAATGGCTTGTGCACCATCCTGCCACCCAAGGTACTCTTCAAGATCTGCCATCCTCCTCATCAGCAAGGTGACCCTGTCCCACAGTTCTTGTAACCCTCATAAGGGTTCTTGGACAACAGCTTTGGCCCACTCCCCTTGTTCAATGATCAGGGCCTCACAGCATTGTTCCACTTTGTCAGCACATGCTTCAATCCTTTGTTCAAGTTGTTCCAAGTGGTTGGCCAACCTTGTGTACAAGTCAGCAGTGGGAGTGGGGATGGGTGTGGGCATGGGAGCAGTTGGCTCGTCATCAGGATCGGCCATGTGAACATCAACATCCACAGCTGTTGGCATATGTATTAGATGGTGGTTTTGTCATGATATGGAAGAACTTACCTTTTGATTTGCCTTTTTGTTTTCATGTCAAGACTCAAATGGCGAGGCAATTCCTCACCACTATCTTCACTGGAGAATCATGATTTCTTTGTTTTTCTTTGTGATTCTTTTTTTGCTTTCTTTCTTGAGACTCAATCCTCATCCGCTGGATTGCATCGAACCTTGCTGCACCCACAGTAGTAGCATGCTGTTTTTCCATTTACCTGCTCCCAACACTCACACTTAAGCCTGACACATAGTGCACACGGCATCATCCTGAGATTCCCTGGCATGGGTGCTCCCCATGCTCTTGCAGTGTCCCACTTGTGCTTCTTCCTGGAATTGGTAGTGGCATCACTCTGTTCTATCTCGTTTTCTCCACTATCGGACTCCTCGGCCACTTCTTCATTCTGGAATTCATCGTCCGATCCACTGCTACTCTCCACCACTCGTGGCCTGGGTGTTACTGTGATGGCTGGCACCTTTGGTCACGATCGATGCTGGGCAGGAGCTGGATGTCTTGATCTGGAAGCTACTGGTTGGGCCACCATCTTGGCTGCTGGTGGTTACCAGCACTGGCCTTTGTTTCCTCACAACAATCATCCTTGTTGCTGTTTCACCACTCTGTTCCACTGCCGTACCACATGTTCCCACCATTGCTGTTGCCACTTTGCCAGCTGTTGCAACTGCTGGTACCCCCTCCACTGCTGTTGCCATTTCAGTCAAACCTTTTTTCTCATCAAAGCTATTCATTGCCCTCCATTGACCTTCAATAAAACCTTCGTCCCCTGTCTGGTTCAAATTGAACCAAGCCACTACAATCCCCACAAGAAAGCGTTGGCCTCAAAGACTTTGTGAGATTCTGCTTTCTCCAATGAAATAATGTTTTCTGCAGGATGTTAGTGCATCAGTGGTCTGATATTACATATCTGCTCATGAGTGCCACCTTTCTTTCCTTCATCACAGCCTTGATGTTTTTTTCGTGAATTCCTTGGCAAATTGCTTGCTCAATCTGGCTGATTTGGCTGACTACTTGTTCACATGTGACATTCATGTTGGATGAATTGGCTGCAGGTGTGGCTGCAGGGTTGGGCTGGATGGATGATGATGATCAATGGATGTTGATAAGCAAAAGTGAAAATATGAACATCAACAATCATGTGTTGTTGATTGATATGTACAAACACATAATATCTGATTGATCCTTGATTCACTGATTAAACGGCATTTGTTGATATTACCCTGTTACCTGTTATCATCTGTGTGATCTATACCATGAGTGATCAGGAAAGCAACAGGCAATGGAGGCATATTGCAAGAAGGTTGAATTTGATGTACACATGGCAGATGGGGGGGTAAGATTTTCTTTTTTTCAAAGTGTCATTCTATCCTTGGCCCAATGTCAGGCTGTTGGCTGATGCCATTTGTCAGCCAATGCTGTGTTTTGGCTGATGCCATCTGTTGGCCAATGATGTCTCTGGGCTCCTGCTGGCTTGTCTATCCATCCCTCTCACTGATGAATTTACAGTCTGGAAACATGAGGGATACACCATACATAGTGGCCTGGAACATACTACAGCTACTGGCCAATCCAGTAAGTGCTGTGTCCTCATTTGTATGACTGTTAGTAAATCCTGTTGCAGACTTTGACAGACAGGGAGCTGTTGGGCTGCTATGCTGAAGTGAAAGCCCTGCAAAAGAACCTTGGCACCTCTTACCAGGATGCCAGCCATCATCTCTACATGGCTGAGGTTGAGACACTGGAACAACAAGATATCATGTTATGCACATATGCGACTTTGAAGAAGAGGATGGAATGCAATAAGAAATCATTTGAATGGAGATTGTAAAACATTCCACTCAGATCTTTGTCCCATGATGAGAACATGGCCAATCCTGCCAATTCTCAGAATTAGGTTGTATCAACATTGTTGTATTAAGGTAGAATGAACACTGTTGTTTAGTCGGTTTTGTTATTCAGATGCCTGATTCCATATGAATGCCAATGCTGTTGCCATTGCCATTGCCATTTACCATGTCCAACGCTACCTCATAGGTCACTAATCTAGCTATTGACCATTCCATGTAGTAAATAATAAGCCAGAATACTAAAACTGTATCTATTTGACAGTAGTACATGGTTATACTTATTATGAGATCGTTCTACAGCCTTCCATGAACCTGTATCATTTGGTACAATGTAGCTTCTCTATCTGGTCTATTGCAGTATTGGAAGGACCCATGGGCCCATCCATTATACAATCCACTTACCATATTGACTAACATGGGCTGATCCATTATCCATGATCACTTGTTTGTTGAATGACCTCTGGGCCCACATATAACAGATGATCTATAGTCATACTAATATCACCCATGAGCCCATCCTATTTACATGAACTTACACCTACCAGGTGAGCCCACTCATTTACTATGGTCTATTATTATCTGTGGGCCCACATTAGCTGGACCATTAAAAACAGCTTATTAGTTGGTCCATTTGTAATGGGAGAAATACACTGAAGGTCCTGGTGCAGTGGTCTCTTCTGTGGTGGTATTGTTAGCAAGGGGTGCAATTGGGGGGATGATATGGGGTGACCTCCCAGTCTTCAGTTGGAAGCCTGAGAAGCCAGTGGATGTATTGATGGTATTCATTATGGCAAGTTGGATGTGGGGGAGTTGGGTGAGCCATCCTTTCTGGTGATTGTCAACATAATACTGGATGGCTTGGTTCACAGTTTTGTTTTTGCATATACCCCTACTCATCAATGATCATTCACAATCACTCCCTGAACCTTCGCAATCAGTTCCCGCTGATGTTTGATCAAATTTTGGTCATTTTTAGCAATTTCGCAATATTTTGAGCTGCTTTCAGACATTTCCCATGATTGCAGAGCTTTCAAATCATTGTCAGCTACTTTGAAACACTCCCAGAACATCCTTGATGCATTTTCACGAACATCCCAGCCTATTCTGAGCTTATTGCAGTGTTCCAATCATTTTCAAGCTTTTTTTCGAATTTTTCACACTATTGCCCACATTCGATCATTACTCCGTACCTAATCGACTTCAGCGAGCCTCGTTTCGGCCATCGACATGTGCACTATATCACCTCAAGGCAATTTGCAATATTTTGCGATATTTTGCGCTATTTTGTGATATTTTTGTGATATTTTCGGATACATACAACAAAAGGACAGCTGTATTTTGATTTATTGTCTCCCACACTCCCTTTACTCATGGTTATTGTTCCATATGTTTTCTTTTGCCTCATGTTTTCTTTGTACTTCATTTCCCCTTTTAGCTTTATTCTTTTAGACTACATAAAGCTTGTACTATCTACATTGAATAAGAGAAGGGAAGTGTCCCCCATTCATATAGTATTAAGACTTGAGAGCTAGAACTCTCTTCTCATTGTTAGTCATGAAGTTACAATCTGAAAATTCATTGGATTTCATCGAAACTCGTTCATCCTCGTTCTCACCCTTGAAATTATCATCATCCTCTTGCATTTATCATCATTCACCTTTGGTAATGTCTATCTATCCTTGCATTGTCTGTGATTTTTATCTAACCATATTTTCAAATCCTCAAAGATCTATTGCACATTGCGAAAACTGTTTCGCAGTCTCAAAAATATCTCAAAGATCCTCAAAAATCCTCGAAAATCCTCGAAAATGTCCAAAAATAGCTTCAAAGCTCCCAAAATAGTATTGTGTATCCTGATATAGCATCCCATCAAATCGTCGATCATTTCCAGAGATCGGTGAAAGTTTAGAACAACTCACAACCTTCCTCTGACTTGTGTTATACTGAACAGAGCCATTTTAGTGGTTTGTTTAGGTTTCCAGGTTGAGTATAATCAGTGGTGAAGAGAGCATCTTGGTCAGAGATCAGGTGGAGCATTAGGCCATTTTCACAGTACAATTCATTGAATAGAACAACAGCAACTTGGGCAGCAGTGTATGTTGAGTGGGTACCAACAATGTGAATATCCACACCAAGAGGGTTGGTCATGGTCAGGATGGTGTCCTTTCCATCCTCCTCAAGAAGTGGGCTGATGAAGTCTAGTGCAACAGTATCAAATTGATCATTAGGGACTGGTAATGGGTGTAGCAGTCTGGTTGGTTTGGATGTGCTGCTTTTCTTTTGTTGACATTCAGTGCATGATGGGATGCATGCATTTTCCAGATCATGGTGTATGTTTGGCCAGTAGTAGGAGCCTTGGAGTGATTTATAGCTGTTGTCAAAGCCAAAATGCCCCAGAGTGTTATGTGCCAGGTTGTAAAGTAGTTCATGAACCTTGAGGTCCTTTGGTATCACAAGCTGTCCACTGACATATAGGAGGTGATTGGTGAGGGTTGCCCCTTCCATGCTCCCCATGCCAATGTCCTTGGTCAGCTGTTTGGCAAAGTCATCAGTCTCATAGCCAGTTATGATCGCATTGAGGAGAGACTGGTCTCACAACTGTTTGTAAGTCTTGTGTTAGTAAATGTGCAAGAAGTGTTAACTAATCTTATGTTTACAGGTTACTCATGTCTGTACCTGTACTTGTCAGCAAGCTGTGAACATACTAGTAAGTGGTGCCCTGTAGTATTGATTATACAATTTTTTTAGACAACCAAGTATATAAGATAAGTACTTTGAACAGTTGATTTAAATGATCACAATTGTGAAAGGTTGACCTAGTAAAGTATCTTTTCTTTGAATGATCAAGATAATTGATTACAATTATAATGAAACAATAATGGTGTTTTTGTTTACTTTGAAATGGTCAATATAACAAATTATTCCAATTGTAAATGTGATATGTTCAAGGGCTAACAAAAGAGTGTGCAGTGGTTTGAAAGTGTGTTTTTCTCTGAAAAGCAAATGATTTCTATTTTCTTTCTATGGCCATAAAGTGTAAAAATTCTACCCAGAATAGATTAGAAATACTAGATGATTTCCCACCTCCATCTGACAGTGGCTGAAAATCACACAGAAAAAGGGCAAAAATCAGCTAGTTGAAATGTAGTGAATTACTCTGTTTAGAAGATGGAAGTCATCCCCAGGGATAAATTCAACAGGGTATGAATACAGACAAAATCTGAGGTGTTTTCAACACCTTAACTCATCCCTTCTGAGGGGGAATTTTCACAATGTTTGGGGTATGTTTCTCTCTGAAAACCAAGTGATTTTTATTCTTTTTCAATGGCCATAAAGGATGAAAGTTTTACTCAAAACAGATTACTTTTCTACTCAAAATAGATTACTTTTCTATTGAATTCCATCATCTCAGTGGCTGAAATACTGGATGATTTTCCACATCCATGGGTCTCACAGTGTGGAGGTGTCTCCTATAGCTATGGTGGAGGCTGCTGCTAGGATTGCATTCCATGACTACAACATGTGTGACTCTCTACAGACTATGTGATCATGTGACTACCAGGAGTACTGTACCAACGCAATCAGTTTGTCAGGGGGTGTGACCTGTGAGTTGCTGTGACAGACCTGACAAAGACTTCTGTGACCTGGGTGAAATTTCAACCAGAAACATGTTTAAATTGCCTTTTTTAGACACTTTTGGCTCTCCCAGGTTTGTCAATCCCTGTTGTGACCTGTGACCTCCATGACCTTTCATTTCAACTTGACACCTGATCTTCCCACAAACCCAGCTTTATAATAGTGGGTGATCTGGTGCCTGACCCACTATTATAAGGCTCGTTTCCATAAAACCCCAACACTGACATCATTTCCCTCTGTAAACAATGTTTAATCTTCAACAAGTCAAGCCCACACACTATGCTAACATAAGCACAGCTCTGGGAATGTGTGGGACAGCTTCCTGCTACTGTTCCCACCCCAATCACTGTCCGATCACCATCTCCCATGGTTGATCAATGCGCATCACAGCTTTGGCTACTATTGTGCTCATCATCGGGGATGATGAGCATGCCTTTCCACTCATACTTGACCATTTCCCTTCGCTTTTTTTGTATATTGATACTTATTCATGTATATATAGTGATTATAAACATCTATATTAACATTTTCACCTATGTCTAAGTATACAATCAACATTCTCCCTTGAACAAGGGATAAGCAGGGGTCTCTTCTTGCTATTGAGGGGTTCTACTACATATATAGGGTTCTAAGATGATTTATTTAGCTCAATACATAACTAGGGAAGGCTGTACAGGGGTGGGGAAGAGGGGAAGTAGGGAGAAGTGAGAGGAATTTGAGACAGGGTACCATCTACTGGGCTTCCACACCCTCTAGACCCAAAGAAGTATATGTAGAGTGGTAGAGGGATGTATGTAGAGGTGGGGAGTGATGTAGGAAGCACTTGTAACAAGGGGCTCATTGTCAATGCACCTGTATGGAGAGGGGCGAGAGGTTGTCACTTACCTGCATTCCCAGGCCTTCCCCTTACAAAATGTGCATGGAAATAGGGTAGAATAGTCCCAATAAACGGCCTGATAGACCCATTAAAGGCCCTGCATTTATTGGTAGAGACATAAAAGAGTACATGCATCCAGGAGAAGATATGCTTACCTTGTGAGATCCATGGCACCAATGTGTTCACTTTGTTCGATTCCTAGGCATAATAGTAAAGTAGAATGAGGGTTAGCAAAGGTTAAGGCAAGGGGATAAGTTCCTGACTCACCAGGACATGAGTTCCTCATCAGGAGAGGTGAACTTTGCTCACCTTGCATCATACACCTCACCTGATGTCCAAACCTCCTCCTGTACATCTATAGTAGTCATGTACCCCTCTTTTATAGCCTACAAGCGATCCATATGGTCAATATTTCACCCTACAAGGTAGGAACTTCACTTACTCACCTAATCTCTTTGTTGCACCATACCAGCTCTTAGAACTCACTAGTGGTTCTATACAAATACATACCAAGTTACTGTGAGTAGTATTACACCATAGAATGGTCCTCAAGTCTGTACAAAAGAGGTGAAGGATCAATGTACTGAATCGTAATACAGTTACTCACCTACATACAGCCTTCAGGGCTTCTATACCTGCATATATTGCAGAGATAATGGTACCATACTATAGTTATACAGGTTCCCTCTGATTGGAGACCATCCAGATAGGAGTTGAGGCCATAGGATACATCAGAGGTGTGCTTAACCAAGTAGTCCCAAAAAGGCAATAAACTGAAGATAGCTCAACAGAGACTAAACACACTGCTAGACAGAGGGCAGGAGTTAGAGATTGACAGGGGTAACCCTGGGGTAAAAATTTGCTACCCTTACCCTCACCCTTGTAAACCCTTAGCCCTGCCAAGGGTGCGGGTTTTTGGAGGGTAGGGGTCAGGGGTTTCAAGGGTACGGGGGGTAGACAATACCCCCAGGGTATGATCTGAGGGTCAAGTATTTTACAGTACTGTTTTGATAGACTACTGAATGATATCCCAGTCGTCACTAAGCTCATCCTCCTCACCATCTACCTCTGCCAGAACTACCGCTGCTTTGATGTCACTATCCTTCACATATCCCAACAAGC
>QLOK01044137.1:8228-19659 GCA_003313805.1 Tricholoma flavovirens | reverse complement strand
GAAAATCACAAAGTTGAAAGACACCAGTACAGTAGTATTGGCAGTTATACTTGTACAGTATTGTGAACTCAGAATGTATTTGTGTTAGGCTCAGCTGCTAAGATGGCCCAGGCCCTGGGAGTCATTCCTTGTGCTCCCTAGTATGTTCTTGGCACCGTCGCGCGATGTTATGAGTCCGATGCTCAGCAGGTGTCAGGGTTGTAATTCCATCTGGAGAGGCTTACATTTTTAAGTCAGTCTCATCCACACTTGGGTTTTGGATTTTGAATGAAAAAGGCAATTATTCAGACATCCAACATTCAACACCAACCCTCACCCACAACACGTATCCGCCGCCTGGGCCCAGGCAAGTTCTTTCTTGTTATTTCGAACTAACTATTGGTTTTTCTGATGTGATCTTCTGGTAATGACAGATATCGACCCAGGTAATGTCACCTAACCCTACCCCTCTCGTAACAGGAAGCACAGCACAAAAACAACCAGGGGCAACCCCGTAACCCCAGCCCTGCGAGCCACTGCTCACAGGGTGGTTGACGGGTGCCAGCGACAACAACGACAACCGATAATGCTGACAACGACAATGCTGGCCCCATGGTGACCAGCACGATGGGAAAACAATGAAAATGATGACAATGGAGACTGACCCCAGAATGGTGAACGACGGCGACAGCAATAAGGACTCAACCACATCGCCTGCCCTGTAACTGCTCGCAGGGTAGGTGGGTGGGCAGTTATGGACAATGGAAGGACAATGGGCCCAAACAATATACCTTGTTTGGCCTCTAGGTAAGTTTTTTTCTCTCTTTTCATTCTCTTCAGCTAACTAAAGCTTTAGGTACTATTGATGACTACGATGGTGCAGGTCCAGCCCAGTGAGCCACTGCTCGCTTGGTGGATCATGGGTGCTACCATCCGACAACAACAGAGACGAGCAGACAGACACCCAGGATGGCAATGCCACTGAACGACCCAGCACCCGCTCCCAGCCCTGCAAGCTACTGCTCATGGGGTCGATCATGGGTGCCAGGACTCGGACCAACACCAGCAGCACCACTGCTACTTCCCACTTTATCGCTGGGCTCGAGTGCGAATATGGGTTCATTGTGACACTCAGGTTGATGGGTCACCAGAGAATGCATGCAATGAGACAAAGGACTTATAGTCTAATCTCACTCCTCCCCTCGCCAACTTGGAAATGTGGCTGTAAGCATTTCTTTTGGTGTCCCTTTGTTTTTTCGTGACCTTGCTGATGATGGCTAGGATGATGTGCTTGAAATGGTCCAGACTGATATAATTGGGCTCATCTCCATGGTTTTAGCAACATACAACAGGATGAAAATACATCGTCAGGGCAAGATCGTAAGCTTTTCCCCACCCTTTATTTTGACCTCTCAAATCTTATTCATTATGTGTCTAGTGCATTGCCAGTTCCACCACAGGTTTCTTCGCACCGGCCAACATGATCTTGTACACATTCAGCAATGCCTTCCTCAACACCTTCGGTACCTCCCTTCATGCCCTCGCCAATTCCTGCTCCAGCCCCAGCAACATCAACGCATCCACCTCCACAATGGAAAGGCCACACCAGATGGCAACGAAGTAACTACCATCCTCCCCAGGTACATTGAGTTCGGCATTGCGAATGGCTATCAAAGGAAAAGCTTGGGTTACAAGTCGGCGGACAGGGAGGTGAAGAAGGTTGTGCACGCTGTGAAATGCGGTGGCTTGGGTCTTTGTCTGCCGGGTACTATAGAGGGGTTTTTCGCATATGCGCTTAAAGGTGCAGTTCCGATGCGCTGTCTTTTGATAATTGAGAGGCTGATGGACATTTGAATTCATTATTAGGTGTTTATCCGATTCGTGACGAGGCTGCATGCTAGGTGTCCTGGAAGGTGGGTGCTGCGGCGATATTGCAGCAGCTTGAAACTCACTCAGGTGCAGAGATGATGTCGCAAGCTCTTCTCTCAAGGCATAACTGCGAAGGCTTCACAGTAGATCACGCACGTGCTTGTTCTCCGTGACCGTTTTGCTGCATAAAGTTTTCTCGTGTTCGTCAACTGATGCCTGTCCAGACTTCGAATATTACTTGGCAAATCAAGTCCTTCCGCCTATTGAACAGTCTCAATACGAGGAATGCTACATCTGATTGCAACACAGTCATGAGGATTTAAACTACTAGCCACTCGCCAATTCTGCAGGTTTCTATATGCTAGTACGGAGAAGATGCATCCCATCTTGCTTGCGACAACCCTCCCCCTAGTTCACCATCAACCTCCTCCAACCTTCTCATGCGGCATTCGTTGATCCAATCCATCTTGTATCCCAAAGCTATCTTCTTCCACTCCTCGACCTGATCTTCAAGTTGCAAGATTTTGTTGATCAGCTCACCATTCTCCACGTTGCTGGCTATCATTGAAACTCAATTAGTCATACAACTTCCACAACCTAGCACTCCCTTACCGTTTCTCTTGTCAGTAGAGAACTGATGATCAATTTCAGTTTGGATGCCAAAGTCCTGGTATGCTGGCTTTTTTACTACCCGTTTACATGCACACCTTGGGCACTTCAGCCACTGATCGTGATTGGGAATACATTAGTAC
This sequence comes from Tricholoma flavovirens, assembly GCA_003313805.1. Lineage (NCBI taxonomy): Eukaryota > Fungi > Basidiomycota > Agaricomycetes > Agaricales > Tricholomataceae > Tricholoma > Tricholoma flavovirens. The sequence goes on along the minus strand of QLOK01044137.1, from coordinate 17,059 downwards.
TTACCTTTTTTGATACATTTTCAAGATTTTGGTGCCGTTTGAATGATATGTCCAACGATGACAATGTATGTGGGACTAGAAGAGGTTATGTGTCTCAATGCAAGGTTCACCCACTTCAGTAATGTTAGCATTTATTGCATTATAGCAACTTATGTGAGGCATTTCCCATTCACACGAAACCTGCTTATTCCTGGTTTCTATTTTCATTAATCTCCATTTTCCATTCATGGTAACCATCCATACTACCTTTTTTAGGATCTCGATACAACAGCTCCTTCCTTAAAAGGTAATCAGAAATTAGGATCTAACAATATAAAGAACAACTATTACTAGTATAACACGCTCTCGTACTCTGTTTCTAGCTAGGACTTGCATCAATGTCACCCCAAAACAAGAATGAAGATCCCAACGATGTTCACAATGTTGCTAGCAAACGTAAAGGCGCTCATGAACCTGGGCCAAGAAAGGAAGCGTGAGTGCTGCCACATTGATTAGAATGGACTTACAGGACCAAACACTTCTTTAAAGGTGTCAATCGGATCCCCTAGTACACCATGGTCGCCACGTTGGTCGTACGGTGCATGCTTTCTGCAACTTTCAAGCACTCTTGACGAACGGTGTACTGCATATGATGGAATTAGCTGAGAGACCTGAGGAATCATTTACTGCTGAGTGTGTCTGATTTCGATCATCAAACAGCACATGAAACTGATGTAAAAGCAGGGAGCGACAAGAGCACAGGGTATTTCAGCAACTTCTAGATTCTGTCCCTGGTCTAGAGGAGCGCCTCTTAAGTTCAGAGGAAGAGCTCGGTATTGTTGCAGAACTGGTGAGCCCAGCATATATTCTCCGATTTTACCATGGCCGAACATAACAGTTGAGAAAAGGAGCTGCTGGCACCCAGGGAGATGACACCAAAAGCTTGAAAAGCACCATTTTGGACTGGATCACACCCAAAGGTGGATCACTTAATCCTCCCATTGCACGAAATATTAAAAGTGATCGCGGCTTCAATCACAAACGAACAGGGGCATTGTTATGCCCAACTGATCTTGATTGGTCAAATGAAGAGTGAGTGTTAATGTTCTCAAGAATTATGATGCTGATCCACACTGCTTCCTAGCATCAAGCACCAGTTAAGGTCCAGTGAACTCAGTGTTAGTGGTGACCAATGGTCCACTTTCATCTACACTGGGTATACTTTTGATCCACAAGATCCTTGGAATGGTCTTCTACAGAGCGGTCTTCTTGTATGCGTATGTTATGTCATTCTGATAACCCAGCCAATTTGATGAAAAGCTATGCTCAACAGGCTTACAAGCATATTTTTACTTCCCCCAGTTCTGTCGAGAAAGAGCCCAACATAATCAATCCTCAGTGTCACGATATTGTCTCACAGTGAGCTGAGCCTCGATGATCTCAGATTCCACATTCTCCTACATGTCTACCTTTTTGCCTTCTTTCCATGAACTTACCCTTGATCGCCCACTGACATGAACGTCCCAATCACCACCATCTATGACCACCAGACATCAAGGCGTTAAAGTCTTGGAAATTATGATCATCCCGTTTTTCTTTCCAATCACTAACCATCTGCATATACATTTGCATGTTCCCATCTGTAGCAACATCTTGGTAGCAATACCAGAAACTACAGTGCTTGATCACCTTGCTTACCCCTGGTTGAAATGCCAATGTCATTCTATTTTATTGATACTGTAGATGGTACCACCTAATACCATTGGCTGCCACCTTTGTATCTGACAAAACTTTGGCTAGGTGTTACAACATCAAATCCGTCTTCTTTTCGTCTGTCTAACCCATTCACCTCGTCCCACTTTCCAAATTGCTGCCACATGCCACCACTTTTCCATCAGCATATTGTACGTTGGACACCAGGCTATGTGGTTCCTGAGATTGTAATCAGGGGCCTATTTTCCACCAGCATCCAAAGATTTTCTGGATGCCAGCTTCCATCTCTATGATCAGTATCTTTGTAATTCTTTGACCAACCTCTCCGACATGGGGCTTATGGAGAAAATACACATTGCTACCATCATATATATTCAAAGGCAGCAGTTTTGCCACTTGTCACTCGACATCCATGAGAATTGGATGATAGTCTACCAACATTTGGTCAGTATTTGTGTACTCTACCTTCCTTATCCTCCTATATATTATTTTGTTATAACTACTGCCAAAATGATTGAATTTTTGTAAAATCCTTACTTTACATAGCCAGTTAAAACTTTACCTTACTGCTCATGACTCACTGATGTAAGCAAAATGTCAGGAAAAGAAAGTGTTGTTAATGTTGTCAATTCTTTAAGCAAAACTTCTTGTAAAATTGACAACATTGACAACACTTTCTTTTCCTGACAGTTTGCTTAAAGTAATGTTTAACACACCTGTCAATAATTTCTCTCACAAGTGAGAATAGCCAGTTGTTGAGCAAAGTTTTATTCCATAATATATTTTAACAGGGTGCTCATAGCAGGAAGCTCTGGTATGCCCAAGGTGTCAATGTCAGAGAAGATAAGGCCTAATCCTTTTGCCGATAAGCCCACAACATCAGGATCCAATCCTACTCAGATGCCCATGGCCAATGGGGTTCCCAACCGTCAACCAGGACGATTGGATGATGTTTCTGTTCCACCAATGTCTGCTCTGAAGGGTAAACATGGAAAGAAAGCAAAGTCCTAAGGTTATACAGGGATGTGGACCATGGATTTATATCCATCATTTTATCATCAATTTACTAACTGCCGATTTTCTATCTGAGACATTTTGTACAAATATAATATGATTGATCTTCTACACATGTTCATGTTTTGTACTGACCTTTGTAATGTCGTATGTGAGGTTGAGAGGAGGCTAGAAGTTAGACCTCCTTAGGTGGTGGGTTACCATGCTGGGCAAAGACTTATATGTCAATTATGATTCGATATACAACATGCAACTACTACCAGACAGAGAAATTGTGTCCATGTCCTTACTTAGCTGGTTGAATTCATGAGCAATGAAAGATGACATCATAGTGCTCGACTTTGCACATGACTAAGTATCTTATATGGGAAAAGGGTGCCCTTTTCCCACCTTTTCTGGCAAATGAATGACTTTTCACAGTTTTGGTTGGCAGGGAATGCAAAAAACAGGAATTGTGAAGGGAAAGGGCACCCTGGGTGCCCTTTCCCCCTCAGGATGCTCTTTTCCCTGTCAAATGGCAGATTTGAAACTGGCTATTCTCACTTGTGAGAGAAATTATTGACAGGTGTGTTAAACATTACCTTAAGCAAAATGTCAGGAAAAGAAGAAAGTGTTGTCAATGTTGTCAAGTCTTTAAGCAAAAGTTCTTGTAAAAGAGAATGTTGTCAACCTTGTCATTTTGGAAAATTGTTGTGAGACATTGTTGTGAAGTTTGTTCAACACCAACAAATTTACAATAGATTACAACAAAGTCTAATCTTTTAAGTGAGCTTGTTGAGAAGATCAATCTTCTACATCAAAGGACAAACCCACCCTCATCTGGCAATGATACACTGATGAAAGGTGAAAAGGATTTTTGTTGACAAATGCCCCCTGTAGTTGAAATACCAAGTGATTTATTAAACTAGGGTGGGATTCAGTACACTTTTTGAGGAGTGTGTTAGGGTAGGGCCTGTGTTGGGCCTTGGTTGGGACTGTGGTGTAGGGACAAGGTTGCTGCAGGTCCAACAGGGATAACAGGTTGCATAAGGGGTTGGACCATAGAAACAGAGTATAAAATGGATCTAGGATGTGTCTATAAATAGAATAATATTGCAAGAGTACAAGGATTAAGCTGAGAAAGGTACAAATTATATACAGTTCAACCAAGCAAGCTATGAGATGTAGTTGAAAGGATACAGACATGATAACAGTGGACAAGAGGTGAGAACAGTGAGTATCATGCAGTGTGAAGGTGTAAAGATATGCAGGAGAACTGTGCAGGAGACTGGCAGGTTGAACCCACCTGAGGTACATGTGGAGGTCATGTGTGTTGAACATATAGTGTGTGATGATTGCATACATCTCGCAAGTTGAGCACCATCAACCTGCGAGAGTGTATCTTAGGGCAGATGGCATCACATCTGAATAGACCTCACAGGTCAAGCATGTTCAACTGGTGAGGGATACCAGATCAACAACTCAATAAAATACACCTATCAAACACATCTGACCTGTGAGTGGATTGAACATATAGTGTGCAATGATTGTATATATATTGCAAGTCAAGCACCTTTGACCTGCGTGAGTGTATCTTGTGGCAGATGGCCTCAGATCTGAATAGACCTTGCAGGTTGAACATACCCGACCTGTGAGGGATACAGGTTGCAGTTCGAACACACTGGAGCAGTGAGTGACTGTCATATGTGTTGAAGGCATTGTATTGTATGATAATTGAACATATCTCTGTATCAGGGTGCCTATGCCCTTCGATCTGGATATACCTCGCAGGTCAAACATACTCAACCTGCAATGGATAAGAGATATCAGAATTTAATACACTTGATCCGTGATCATATGGCCTATCAGACATAGATAAGATTGTTATTTGAAGGACATGAGAAGTATTTTGAGATATTTTGAACTCCTCAAAGGTAACACAAGTATGTACCCTTTGATTTCACTTCATTTATGTACCTCCTTTTTGCGTCATTCCATCATTTACCCATTATTATTAGCCCCTTTTGATCATTACAGCCAGCCTCATGTTCAACACATGGACACTTTCCTTTTTAGGACTACTTTCCATATGTCATATATACTTTGTATTATGCACTGTTTCAAAGAGAATCTCATTGTGTTATCATCCCAGTAGTCTGATTGAAGAGGCCGTACTCTTGAGTCCAAGCATTTCATTCCAGTTCAAAGTTTTGTGATATCATCACAAACTTCCTTGATATTTTATCGAACCTCCATATCGAGCCCCTTGTCCCTCACTTATTCCTTGATATTATCATATTCCCCTCGCTTTTGATCCCATCGTCATCCTCCAATCATCTCTCCTCTTGTTGATCCCATTTCTGTAGCCAGCTCGAGCTCGATATTTGATCGAATGCTCTATACGGTCCCCCAACCTTGACCTAGGTCCTGAAGTACAGTACCACCTTGCTACCTTCCTCTGACCTGTGTTATACTATATGAAGCCTTTTGTAGGGTTTTGTTGTGCGTTTCCTGGTTGAGTATTATCAGCACTCCACAGTTGAACTTAGTTAGATATGTCATTGATTCATCCCACTTTTTGGGTTGTGCTAACAAGTTGTCCATCATCCAAATTGTCAGTATGATATCACAAACAGGACCTGGCCCTCTATGAAGAACTCTCATGATTGGGCATGCCAGGCTGCACCAGCAACATTGCTCCACACCACCAACCTCCACAATGCCCCAAGCACATGCATGGGTAACTTTATGATGGCACCAAGAGAGGAATGTCAGGATGTCATATCTGCTGCAACATCTCTGGGTAGGCCCCCATCAACATCTGCGAAGCAAAGGCACATTGCAGAGGACCAGGAGAATGTCCCACTCATCAATAACACAGCTTACCCTCATGTAAGGAAGGCATCCTATAGGTGCTATATAGTACTGATTGTCTCAGCAATTTTACAGAACCTCGTTTTGATATACCTGCCACCTAAGAGGGATCTGTCAACAGCCCTGAAAACTAAACATACTAAGCAATGCTGCCTGCCTTCCCTCAACCCTATAAATCATGCCAAAATGCTGGGGACAATGGGGATTTGGGTGCATGATTTTGCATATATGAACTGACCTCATTCTGTGTACAATCATTGTTCTCCCATCCATGTCAGGTCCAGCCTGCTGTGAAGCGAGGTCTGACATGTACTGATACTGAGCCTGACATTGGCCAACCCCCCTGCTGATGCCCACCATGAACAGTTGGGATCCAACCCTCTTGCTGGTCATCAACCCCTTGGATGCTTGCAGGGATTTCTCCAATTTTAGGACTGTGGCAAACATTGGCAAACTCAAGCCTTGAACAGCCCTGGTAATTGTGCTGCAGGTTTGGTGGGGGTATGGTGTACTACTTTTATAGCCTGTGTCGTAGCCACCTGGATTGTGGTGTGGCCAGGTTTTGTACTATGTACATGAAGTTGTTTTAGATGAATACAATTTATAATAATAAAAACATGCCCTTCTCCCCCAAATTACCCCATACTTCTTCTCATCACTGTCATTAATATATCCTAGCATGAGAGCTTTTCAAGGACTCTCAGTAGCTGTGGCCAAGTTGCAATTGTGAGTTGTATGGTTCACCCCACCACATGATCCCATCACAAGATCACATTTCTATGGATCTGAATGCATCTGTTCCTCAAGTTTCTTTGAACTTTGGTGGATGCAATGCTCCACCTGCATAGAATATCTCAAAATGTTCTTTCTTTATCTTTTCATTCATTTCTAAATCTGACTTTTAATTTTAAAGGCAGCTAGCAGAAAACTTTGCCAAGCTGCTCTGGTACAGAGTACCAGTTGGGGAGCTTGTCATGTATATCCCCAGCATGGCCTGGCCATGGCTGCTGAGCTGTATGATGTGGTTGTTATAGGAGGAGGTATGTCTGTTATTTCTGTGTTCATGTACTCCTCTTCCAATGTTACTTGTGTGTGCAAGGTCTGGGAGGATACATGGCAGCAATCAAAGCTGCAACTGGGATTGAGGGTATGTCTGCCAAATACAAACCTTGCATTGAATTCTTGATGACATTTTGTAGACAGCCTGTGTTGAGAAATGTGGCTCTCTTGGTTGTATCTGTCTAAACATTGGCTGTATCTGTAGGGGAATGACTTGGTGAACTTTGATACACTCTCCCCATCCCTCCTAGTGACCTTAAAACACATTTGATATTCGCAATCATTCCTTGAACACATTTGAACCTCTTCAAAGCTTCTTCAAACATCTTCGAACCTCAACAAACACCTTCAAACATGTTTGAACCTTTTTGAAGATCAATGAACATGACCTATAGATGCCTATGAATGTCGATGAACACATTTGAACACCTACAAACCTCCTTTAATATCTTCAAAACCCTTCAAACATCCTCGAAGTCCCTTTGCAGACCTCCTACAGCCTTTGGGCACCTTTCTAGAGGTGTCCTACAGTGCATCAGCCATAGCTCAGGCCTAGGACTGCATTGGGTTGCCTTTAGGCCGCATTGGGCTGCAGGGTGGTATCTGTGGAGCATCAGCTTTCCGTCTGTTGGTCATGGGCCCCATTGGGATGTTAGCCTGTGTGTCAGCCTTGGTAGTCTAGTTAAGTAGTTTCATCTTGTAAGGGGATCCTTAGAGTGTTCTCTTTGGATTTCCCTTACAAGGTGAGGAGGATTGTAACATCTGTAGTCAGATATGGTCAGGGGTATACCAGGGGTCTACCCCTGCCATTCCCTATCTGTAGTTCTCAATCTAACTTCAGATTTCCCTTGCAGGTGTTGGGCTCATTCAGCTCTGATTGTAAGGTTGCCCTTACAGTAGCCCCTCCAAAGCCATGCTCAACAACCCCCACCTCTAAGCACAATTTTCAATGACACAGTATTGATGGTACATCTCTCACAAGCCTGATAATATACCATGCAGCATGCTCTTCCACTACATTTAGTAATGTAAGCCTCAATCTCACCAACATGCTCAGCACCAAGAACAATGCTGTTACTAGTTTGATAAAAGGCATTGAGTTCCTGTTCAAGCACAATAAAGTCAACTACCTCAAAGGTGCCATGTCCTTCCTCAGCCTCACTAAACTATCTCTTTCCCTTCTTGATGGCAGCACTAGTGAGGTAGATACCAAGAATATCATCATAGCTACTGACACCATTTCTTGGGGACTCCATTGTGATAGATGAGAGGTAGATTGTGAGCTCCACTGGTGCACTGGACTTGCAGCAAGTTCCTGAGAAGATGGTCATGATTCAAGCTGGTGGTGGTATCATTGGGTTGGAGATGGGAAGTGTGTGGAGTTGTTTGGGTGCAGATGTGATGGTGGTGGAATTATTAGGTGGAATTGGTGTAGATATCAATGAGGAAATGGTGTGAGTTAAGGTTGCTCATCTCTTGTTAGCATTAACCCTCCACATGTTCTTCAGGAAGCAGTTCCAGAAACTCTTGACCAAGCAAGGTCTCAAGTTCAAATTACAGACATAAGTGCTAGCTGCAGATAAACAAGATGGCAAAGTCTTCCTAAATGCCAAGTCATCTAATGGTGGCAAAGAAGAGACCATTTGTCTGGTCATCCATTGATTCCTCCCCACTTTTCAACCACATATAATTATAACAGTTAGAAATGGCCATCAGACAACAATTGTACATTGAATGATCAAACCTGAAAGCCATCAGGGTCAAGCTGGGCAGCAAGGGCTGCATTGTCATCAATGACCAGTTCAACACTTCCATCAAAAACATCAAATGTATTGGTGACATCGCCTTTGGACCCATGCTGGCCCACAAGGCTGAGGAAGAGGACATGTCCCCTGTTGAATTCATCAAGTTGGGATACAGCCATGTCAACAACAATGCAATTCCTTCAGTCATGTACACACACCCAGAGGTATCATGGGTAGGCAAGACAGAACACTGGCAGGAGCTCAAGGCTGTTGGTGTGCAATATAATGTGGGAAAATTCAGTTTCACAGCAAATTTGCATACAAAGACAAATCTAGACACAGAGGGCTTTGTAAAGATTATTACAGTAATAGGATCTTGGGAGTACATATCATTGGTACACATTTTTTGTATCTGGTTGGTTCAAGTTCTGATTTACTGTGTTGTAGGGCCAAACACAGGTGAGATCA
>QLOK01044136.1:0-11839 GCA_003313805.1 Tricholoma flavovirens | reverse complement strand
AGTCAAATAGATCATCCTGCATGATCTATATTAGAGCAGTTAGGGCAGTGGTAAAGCCCTCTGATAGCCCCTTCGCAAGGGCGAAACTGCCTAAGTCCCAGCTCTAAGGGTTCAAACCCCCTAGACCGCAAAAATACCTCAAATGACCTTGAGTGCACGATGTCGATGTTGAAGCTCTCTCTCGTCGACCTTGGTGCTCTCGCTCCAAATCGGGTCACAACGCGACCAGTTCCACGTCCAGACCCACATGAACTAGCAGAGCCTATGAACGAGATCAACAAACCCAGTCAGCCTACAAGGCTTGATTCGTGAAGTGCTATCGCACGGTTCGCACCCTCGGTGATCTTTATACACTCGAGTTTACCTTTCGTAAGAATCATTAATTCATTACAACTAGACCATAGTCGATTGTTCGCTACCCGGCATATACGGCAGGTGTCGTAGGCATTATTGGCACGCTCATGTGCCAGTTCTCGCACGGAACTTGGATGCGTGAAAGCGGTGTTCTTGGCAGGTTCTTGGTGAAAGTGGGTGTGGGTATTTTTTGAATTGGTTGGACGTTCTGTTGCTATTGCAAGAGCAAGTCGGGAAGATGAAACATCGAGGAAAGCAAAACATCTCCTAGTCCCAGGAATTTATTGATACGTTGTTCGACACCCGTAGTCATGACAGCAATTGTGTGGACGCTTGAAGAATGGCAAAACTCGGGGATGGACTAAATACGTCCCTAAAAGGGGAGGTAAAATGGCTGTGTTTTCCTGAGTTGGCTGGGTTCCGCCAAGGAAAGTCGTGTAGGTGATCTATGAATTGAAGATGCGCTTAGGACAGGCCAGCAAATCATTTTTTTGCTGGGAACCACTCGCCGCAGACTCGGAGAAGCCCTAGTATAAAAACTGAACTTTTACCACCGTACTCGGACACTCCGGATGAAACCAAAGTGTCCATCCAAGGCGCTATGGATTAGACGAACCAGCAGTACATCCCGTAACCTGTGAGCAACTATTATCCTAGACCTCGGAGATAAGCGGATGAATATGTCCTCGAATGTGATAGCAACCGCTTGAAAGACGAAAAACAGCAGAGGATTTGCGTCGGAAGGAGTCACATGAACGTGCATCAGGCCAGAGATGACGAAAGCAGTGTAGATATGAATGTAAGGCGGAAGGATGCATCGGAAAACCCGTTGTGCGGCGAATTTGCCGTGGAATGATAAGAACCAGTAGAGCGGACTCAGCGGAGAGTTAATGGGAATACTAAAGGTCGAGTGACTTACTCGACGATTCGATTGATGCCATGGTCGACTGGCAACTGCGGATAGGGTCAGACTCAGACCACGGCCCTGATACATGGTGAAGTGCAATCTCAAGGGAGCGGCTGAAGAGCAGCCGAAACATGGGCAGGAATTTAACAAGTCGACATGGGTTCGGGGGACCTTCAATAACAGTGTGAGAGGCACTGCCAACAGTGAGAGCTAGCAGCACCAAGGCAAGATGGGATGCTGCGTCACTAGGATGTAACTTGTAAGCCGCCCATTGGCAGTTCCGAGTTGGATTGAGACTAATGATAGCAGAGCAAACCTATATGACATGATTTCCAAGGGCCCCAGGCGTACGCTAACACTGGACAGCTGAATAATGCTTTGCGTGCTGCTGCCGCCAGGGAATGTATGACTATTCGCGATGACTCAGAAATGTACCTAAATGAGCGACGTAAGATGTGCCGCCTCCCTATTATGCTCTTGCCAGTGATCAATCGTTGACCGATTGCTCAAGCGCTCAAGGTCAAGATGACACCTGATGTTGCAGTGGTACAAGGCAACATGTGTGTCAGTGCTAGCCTGAGTTCAAATGTGAATCAAGCCTGTGAACGGTGGCAGTGCTATGTAGCTCGAGGTATCACTGGCACAGCATCCTGTAGACGAAGGCTATTGCTGCATAATCTGTAGACTCAATAGCAGCAATGCAACATGCACTGGCGAATTCTGAGCTACAGTCTTGCGGACCACGACATATGCGCGAAACGATGGCATTACTGCAATACTTACTGTCTTGTGCACTCACTTCGGACACAGACTCGGACTAGTCACATTGTACAAAATTGATCATGAATTGACAGGACCAAGGCGAGCGCGCAACTATGATGCGAGTCCATGGTGACTTGTTGGATTCCTGCCCATGTTTCATCAATTTTTGCTGTCCTGCAGTCCTGCTGGGCGATTCGTTCCGTAGCGACCTTTGGTCCATTGTTTTTGAAAACACTCTCCCGTGCATTGCTCTTTGATAGACCCTTGTCACCGACTCCTCGAAAGAATGGTATAAATACGAGGTGGATTCCAGTCCTCATCCTCAGCTGGTCTCACACAATCACTTACACCTGACTAAAAACCTTCAACTAAGACTCATAGTCACCTCCAACCACCTATACATCATGCAGTTCAACGCTCGTGCTATCCTCGCCTTCATGGCTACAACCTTGGTTGTCTCTTCAGTTGTGGCCAATCCCATCGATACAAGGGCAAGTCACGCACCTTGTGGCCGTTTACTGATGACGGTTAACTCTTATCTTACAGGAATTGGATGACAGCACTCTTGTCTCTCGTAGCAGTGGAAGTTGGTGTCAATCAGACAATGATTGCACGGTGAGGGGAGAAAGATGTATTAAGAAGGACCCTAAAAGGAATATGGGGGGCACTTGCCAGAAACGAAACGGCCGCTAATCACCAGAATTCATCCCTTGTATATATTGTAGCATTATAATTGTATATTCCACAAATATTTGAGGTACACAGGTTACTTGCCGAAGATCTGTGGCCGCATGGTATCCGGTTCGGACAAGTCGTTACCAACGAAAACAAACTGCACAGGATATATATGACATTCAATATCGCTGATTGTGCAACAATCCAGAGAGAAACAGTGAACACTCCAGGACTTGCAACGCTATGGCTGGTGCGATTGCTCCGCTAAGGGTTATGAATCTTTCGCAAGGTAGGCCCGGGGATCCGTTCTTATCAGAATGCTAGCGACATCATTGACCAGCGCATACACGACGAGCGTTTGGAAGCTAGATTTTAGGAATTGAACACGAGTAAGGTTCGGATGTGGGGGTAGCGTGGATAACAATTCATGGGTCCATCCTATACCACGAGGGCTGAGGACAAGCTGCACTACTTCATATGAGTCTACAATCCTGATGGTTGAGATTGGATCAAGCTGGCCCACCATCATCTGTATATCACGTTGGACATCCGTGAGCACGACAAAATCCGAAGCGACGAAAATGCAATACAGCGAAGACCGTCGTTGGTGGGCATGTCGTTGGAAGTTGGAGTGCAGAGAAAGCAGCAACGAATGGCGGTTATCAGGGGTCACTGGAACGCCTACCGGCAAGGAGACGGTCTTGCCCTGGTCTTGCCGCTACTCGAGGCAGAAAGAGCCTAGCACGAAAAATGGCCATCGTCGCCGACCCCGACTCATTGTGGTCAGCAGTGAAAACTAGGATAGTTGTGAATGAGCGAGGCGATATTTAGGCAGACTCAATAACTCGTCCTTGTAGTCAGACATGACTGCGAGGGAAAAGTCGTTGGGTAACTTATAAAAGTGTTGAAAAGTAGGACTGGCCTGCAGCTTTGCCAGATGACTTCCGAGTCGGTTTGGACGCACTGTTGTAGAAACTGCCAACACTACTGTCCCTTATAAAAGTTGGCACCACAGGTGAATTTTCATCATTATTTTAGTACTGTTTCAGAATAATCACACTTGGGATTTGTGATCAATACATGGTACATATGCTTAGCATCTGATCAGATAATAACATAGTTAGGGATCATGAAATTATGAGGGCCCTGGTGAAATTCACCAACCCTACCGTCCTTTATCTAGATTTGTCAGATCCTATATCAGACTTGCATATATTATTAATAATTTACATATTTTAAGACCTTATCTAGCCTTGACCTTTGCGGCCCAAAACCCAGATGCCATAACCAAACATAAATACATGCTTCCTATATCAAACTATACATTACTCTGACTTCTACTAAGTACAACCCGTCTTAACTTTCTATGATATTTCGAAACAGGAGCCATCATTACGATCTATCAACTCCCAGGAAACCAGTCCCCACGATAGAGACCCAGTATCAAACTGAACTTCATGCCACCATAGTCCGATATCCCTGAAGGGGCCATCGTATCCATCAACGGCGCAATCGAGTAAACAAACCAGCAATACACCCAAACATAACCGAGAACCCTGTGGAATCTGGTCGTGATGTTCAGCCCATGCCTCGCAGCTAGCATGACAATGATGGTTTCGAATGTTATCGCAACAGCTTGTGAAAGAAAGAATCGCAATGGCCGCGCATCGGACGGTACTGTGTGCACGAGACCCGAAATGAAGAATGCAGTATAGAGTTGAACGACAAATGACCATGTGCTCCGAGCAGGCAAGTGAAGAACACGGTGCGAAAGGAATTCGCCATGTGACGACAAGGTCTAGAAAGTATGATAAGGCAAGTTGTCGGGTCGACCAAACATGTTGTATACAGTTCAACACTGACCTTCCGCAAAAGTTGATGCCACGTCCGCCTGAGTACAGAGTAGGTTAAGCAACTTAAGCTGCATGAAGTTCAAAGTACGCACCCCCAAAATCTGCGTACGGTATAGGCGTTTACCAACTTCCCAAAAATAGGTGGCCACACATCAGATTGTGACAACCCACTTCCAACCATCACGATACTGGCCGTAATATGGATAATTGATACGTTGACTGTTGATGAGACTGCAAAGAGCACAACGCCCCAGCAACGCCATAAAATGGGTTGTTCAACGCATGGAAGGGCATTCTTCACAAAGAATGGATTCGCTCTCATCAATATACTGGCAACGTCGTGCACCAGCACACATCCAGCGAGCCAACAAAGCTGGGACATCAAGAATCGGAGGCGGGTAGAGTGCGTACGGGTAGCACGGATGAATGGAGGTTCATGAGTCCAACCCACTCCGCGCACTCCGAAGAACAGCTTTAGCGCCCATTTTGAACGAGCCCAAAACCCAGAATTATAGATTGGCTCTCGTTGGGCCACTAGGCGTAATTCGCGTTGAGGATCTGTGAGTAGGATAAGATCCGATGCAACGAATGTATATAGCATTGAGATGCACTGGCGTAGCCCATCGTCTGTGGGAATGTCCAGATTCGGTGGATTGTAGAAGTAGCAGTAACAATTGAGCCACGCTATCAGGGGCCATAGCATCCACCGATATGGAGAAGGTTTGACCACCAAACCCAGGAGTAACAAGGACTGTGATATAGGGAAAATAATGAGGAAACGACCATTCATTGCTATGTATCTGGCTGAGGGAGGGATCTCATCGATGAGGAGAACGATTGCCGATTTCAAGAATTAAATTACGCACGATCATCTCATCAGCCTGTCCTGCTTGCTGTGTATGCGAACCGGCCGTCTGTGGCCGTCTGTCGCCATTCAGGCAAACATCCATATGGGAGTTTCGGCTACACGGATTTGTTTTTTTTTGAAGGACTCGGACAGATGTGTGAGTCTGTACCAGAACGGTCACGTGATAGCTCAACTCGACCCTTCAACGCAACCACTGCGTCCCGTCTGCTTTTCCATCAAGTTGTTTCGAATGGTTTTTACGCCATAGGCTCTGGTACGCATGTTAATCCTTATCTCCCAATTCATTTATTCTTACAGGGATATCTTCCGAGGTTTCACCGGTACCCGGAGGGTCTAGTTCAATAATATGTGACAGACAAGCGCGTCGCCAGCCTCCCCGAGACTCCGATAGAAGCCTTCCTCAAGGAGGGGTGGTGCACTATGGCAATTGGTACGCCTTTTCATAATGAGAACTGCTAATCAACTCTTTGGACAGATATGTTTTTGTTCAACTGCGGCTGAACCCGGGGATCAGAGTCACGTTTACCTGGGGATGTCTCTTTTCCACCGGCATAATCGACGCCTCTTTCCATTAAGTCATCCTACCTATGCTTCGAAGGAAGCTTATATCATTTTGAGTTCTCAGATTGGCTCCCTCCTACTGCTCTCAGTCAACGAACATACCCGCACAATACCCACTGGATTTGACGTGGTTGATCATTTGTGAACTTTTTCTGTCCCGAGCCCGTGTCTGCATTCCAATATCCTCCCTCCGAAGATACACCAAGAGTCCTCGATTCAGATTAGACGCTTGCTCTTAACTTCCGAGGTGAGCGATTCGACTGATGCTATCACTTACCGATGCTTTATCCTTGGACCTAGCACCCTCTTGATGCCACTACATACTTATGACAAGCCGACTAGGAACATAGACACCGATGAACCTCGTGACGACCCGACTCCAATACTCAATCACCCCGTTAAGTAATGCATTTACGGATGTCAGTCATTTTTTAAGCCAAGACACGTCGAACCATTTATGAGGGTGAAGATGTAATTACTGTAAGTGCTAAGAATAGGAACCAGTAACGCAACCTCTAATTCAGTGTGGCTTAGGCTAACACTGGCCAGGGGTTTTGTTTCAATATCGCTACGACCTTCTCTGGGCCGTCTTGTGTCTCAAACATTGCTTCTATATGCAAAGGATCCCGACCAAAACCGCCGTGTGCAAGCGCTTGACGATTGGGTCGTTCACTTCCCAACGATGAAACAGAATTAATCTATCCAGATATCTGGCACCCCTGAAGTATGTTAGGGAGATTCTTGTGAGAAGCATTGCTTTACATACAAACGCTCAACCACCATACGGGCCATGGGATAATTGTGCTGCTGCGCGGCTGTCGATGTATCCCTTCTCAAGCTCGAATTGTCAGTGGCATGTAGTTGGCATACATACATGTACTAGTATCCGGGCGAACGTGCGCCACGTTAAAATTTGCCTTTTTTTCATTGTCAACGTTCTAATCAGAGATTGTACACTCTGTCCAGTGGATATGTCACAGTAGGGCTGACTGGGAGTGACAAGTGATTGTTGGCAGATTTAGAGAAATTTTACTTATTGAAACCTTGGAGCTCACTCGACGGGCAAGCACAGATCTCAAATCTGAGATCATGTGATCACTCCGTTCCGTTTGTCTGATTCCGAGACGAGTTCACATGCTAATCCTATTGTGTCAAAGCTTCGATCAAACTCTATCGAGATAGTGTCCCGCTGAACTTTGATCAGCCTTGGTCCACCGCGGTGTATGTAGGCACAAGCAGTTCTAAGCTCTCCGCCCGGGTACCGCGTGTGAAGAGGACCAATTAATCATGTTAAGATCACAAGGAATCAACTTGAATGGTGGGAGACGAAAGTTAACATCGAGGCGAGCAAACTTGAAGGAGAAGAGTGAGCATTTAATCTCCGCTGCGCAACAGCTTCTTCGGGGATTAAACCATGTTAGAAATTCGAAATCAACATGATGCAAGTACCGTTGCCGAGTGGGGCCAGGTCTATTTCGAAATATTGAAATCTTGAAAATCTCGATCGTTGATTATGCAAGTTGCGTTTGGGGTCCCAATATATATTGAAGTGTGACGTGTTGATGTCAGTTGGCCCGGTAGATATGTGACGCACCCGATAATTGCACCAAAGACCGCTTATGCCCGCCATCGTCGGCTAAGGTTGTGCGCGCTGTCTGCAACAGCGAGCTCGTTGTTTCCTTCTCCCTGCTCTGTTTTCTTTGATTTCTTTTACCTATAATGACTGTATATGTATACAGAGTCAATATACACCATGATCTCCGCTTTTACTGCCCTATTAAGTCATGTACAGTATTATCCCTCTGAGGTGGAAAGGGAGGGGTGTTACCCTGGATGGATTCCTCTCATTGTTTTTGGATTCCATGGGGTAAACCAGTCTCTTCCCACCCCTGTTCTCTAATTAGCGGGCCCTTGTCATTGTGAAGTGGGCCACTGTCGTTGTGAAGATATCTTCAACATATTGCCTTTTTTGGCAATACTTGGTTCAATCTACTCTCTCGTGCATCCTATGGCTTCTTCTGCTATATGGATGGTTTCTAACTGAAGGGAGCCTGGCTTAACACAAGATTATAGAATCATCTCTACACTATACTGAGATGTAGAAGTGCTGTAAGCCTCAGGTCAGTGACTTTGCAGCAACTGCATCCCAACCCAATATATTTAATTTCTACCTCTCTTGTATAGACTCATGTATGATGTACCATTCCAAGGTTTCAGTTATACTCATAATACATTGTTGTATATATCTATACTACCACTAATGGATAGTATGAGCTGACATGGGGTAAATAGGAGAATAGGTGAGTGGGTGAAGACCCTATCTTGTAGGATGAAGTATTGATCATATGGATTGCTTGTAGGCTGTATATAAAGAGTAAAGAACTCATTTGAATGCCTGTGAGCAGTTTTTGTTGATAGGTAAAGGGTGTGACTTATGGCACCCATAAGATATGTTGATAGAGAACTCATATCCTGGTGAGCCAGGACCTTCCCTCCCTGCTATCCCCCTCACTGACCCTTATTCTACTTTACTGTTATGCCTAGGAATTGAAGAAAGTGAACGATTTGGTGCCATGGATCTCTAGTAGCAAGTAATTCTCCCAACCTTAGTTTCGCTTTTTTAGACTATACCATGTTTTCTAGCCTCACTTATGGACATCACTAATATAGACAACAGATAAGTCTTTCTCCTCCTACCACCACTCATATAGAATTTGCCACTCATCCCTTCTTCCCCTAGTCTCCAACCCCTACATGCTACACAAAATGAGAGCCTTATACCTATTAAGTTACTCCCTTATGGTCCTGTTGACCTACCAGCTCACCAGAAGGTTCAAGGCAGCCTCCTCCCCATCTCCTTACTCTCCACTGCCACTCTTTCTCTCCTACCCTAAATATGTAGTGTTATCCCAGTCATGTATATAGATGTGAATATTATTTGATTAGTCTGTACATCAGGGAAAAGCCCCATGTATAAGGGTACCTCAGAGGGATAATACTGTACATGACTTAATAGGGCAGTAAAAGCGGAGATCATGGTGTAGCATCAGGAAAATCACACATTATTTTAGACTTTTAGACTTTTTTGGACTTTTTTGGCTGAAATTTAAGTCCAAAAGTTGATTTTCCCACCCAAAATGACCTTGACTTTACTAAAAATTGGACCCAAGCTATACCACTTTCAACTTTGTGCCTTTTTCGGCTTTAAAATTAGAGTGACTTTATAAAGCCAGAAAAATAATGTGTGATTTTCCTGATGGCCTATATTGACTCTGTATACATATACAGTCATTGTAGGTAAAAAAAAATCAAAGGACACAGAGCAGGGAGAAGGAAACAACGAGCTCGCTGTTGCAGACAGCGCGCACAACCTTAGCCGACGATGGCGGGCATAAGCGGTTTGGTGCAATTATCAGGTGCGTCATATATCTACCGTTGCCGACTGGGGCCAACTGACATCAACACGTCACACTTCAAGCTTCCCTTGGCATATATATTGGGACCCCAAACGTAACTTGCAAAATTAACGATCGAATATACCAAAATCAGATTTTCAAGATTTCAAAATTTCGAAATAGACCTGGCCCCACTCGGCAACGGTATACAAGGAAACCCTTCTGTAACTTTAGTTTGTCCGTAATCAAAAGGAGTAAGTATGTATGTTCCGAGAGGACGCAGGACGCTACTTTTCATGATAAAATCGGGAGATTAAAGTATTTCTACTAGCGTTAAGATCGAATACGCCTCCAACATTCAACGAGTCCACCCATATCGGTACAGAGAAAACGAACCAAGAAGACACCCAGATATAACCGATGATTCTATACATATTGCGATTTTTCAGCCCGGCCTTGGCAGCCAATGCAATGACGGCATCCTCGAAGGTGACAGCCACCGCTTGTAAAAGGAAAAACTGCAAGGGGCGAGTATCAGACCTATCGGGGTTGTGCATCAAGCCTGAGAGGAGGAACGCGGCGTAGAGTTGTGTGTAGGATGATAGATTGCTTCCTGAACGAAAGTGGAAAACGCGTTGGGTAAGGAATTTGCCGTGTGCTGATAAGAACTAGAAGAGCAGATGGAGTTTGGTTTCGCCATTAAATTGTAGAGGATTAGATTCTGGAGTACTCACGAGCCGGAACAGTTGGTGCCATGTTCGCCTAAACAGAAGCCGTAGTTAGGACATGGATGAGGAATTCCAGAAAGATGACATACCCCCAAAACCTACGTATGGTATACGCATCACTCAGTTTCCCAAAGAGGCATGGCCACAAGTCGGGGTCAGACAACCCGCTACCGACAAACATGATACTGATCACGAAATGGATGATTTGCATCCGGATACTCATAGAGGTGGCGAAGAGTATCATACTCCAGAAACGTAGTTGCAATGGTTGCGTAGCGAATGGGGGTGCGCCCTTTACAAGGAAAGGATTTTGTCGAACGAAGACTATGACGCCGTCGTTTATCAGGAGGCAAGCGAATAGCCAACCGATCCTGGATAGAACGAACTGAAAGCGAGAAAGTGTCGAGTGAGGTGGGATGACAGAAGGAGGTTCGTGTGTCCACCCGACGCCTCGAGGTGAAAAGATAAGCTGAAACCCCCATTTCAGACGAGCCAAGAACCTTGAACTCGAAATGGATTCTCGTTGGCCCACCAGGCGTAGTTCGCGCTGGACGTCGGTAAGAAGGATAAGATAGGAAGCATTAAAGATGGTTTGCAGTAGCAGTGTCCCTTCGGAGGCGTTCACGAATTGTCCCTGTTCTATAATCGTAGTGAAAGAATAATAGGTGAATCCAACGATCAAGGGAAAGAATATCCATCTGTACGGGGATGGTCTAATCACCAGACTTAGAAACGTCAAGAAAGTCGCGATGAGGTTTATCTGGTGAACGTTCATCGTGGAGGCAGTGGACAAGTTACCGATGGACTCGGAAGTTGGAGTTATTCGATATCCGCGTTATAACCACTTGCACGCATATATTGAACCTGTCAAAATATTGGATGACTGATTGACGGCGTTTTGATTTTTCAAGATTAGAAGCCAAATACGTAACTTGGAGTGGGTCCGCAAACAACGGGGACTTGAAAAAAGACACTAAATGCATCAAATGGTTCGGTTAATGATCTCTGTCACAAGAATGCGTGGATACCGTGAATTCGAAATTCATACGAACTACTGTTTAACAGCGAGATGTAAATTTATTGACGGTCCCATTGTAGAGGATGAGTGTACCAGCGGCTTCATGATGTACGTGACACTGTGATTGATGGAATTCGTCTGGATCACATAATTGAATTTGCACTGTGAGAATATATCATCATGCCGAATTTACAGATCCCTTGCATCAACTTCAAGTCATCCTCGTGGTGTCCCAGGGGGGGCTCACCCGAAAAAGCCGTGATATCAACCCCCCCCTTGGGTGAACCGTGAGAGAGTTACTTGTCGGGTTGGGCCATGGCTACGCCTGGCATGAACGAGTCCTCACTTCAGGAAATTTATTCTTTAGTCTGCATTTATTTTCTTTTGATGCAAGGCCATATGGCAGATAATATGTGACAATTGTGGTATAAAATCTACTAACTGGCTTCAAATAATGTACTTGAAAATCACACAGCATAATAGGTACAGGTAAGTATCAATATAGTGTAAAGTGAATCAAAGTAGCACAGAATAAAATAAAGAAGGTGATGCATGGATTAGGATATGAAGCCAGTAACAAGATTGTGTAACAAAACAATTTTGAAAACTTATACTGTATAACACTACGCATAAATTGCAATGTTTGCCTGTCTTCCTCTGCAATGTTGAAGATCTGTAGTGGGTAGTAATTGTCCATCATATAACATGTTGGCACCAG
>QLOK01044130.1:0-25835 GCA_003313805.1 Tricholoma flavovirens | reverse complement strand
CAGCACGACACAAGACTCGGTATCGTTTTCCAAGTCTGGTAATCGGGGATGTACATTCGTACCAACTTCTGTGTTGGGTTATCTGTTGATTCTGAACAGCTGAGAACTTTATTCAGTCGTAAATACACAGGCAGTCGAGAAAGAGAGGTGCGTCGACTCAGCACAACTATGTAGTCTATGTTTAGGTTGATTTCATTGGACAAGCTCGTATATGCCAGAAAATGCTGCGTTAGCAGCCTATCGGCTAAGCCTTAGTTTTCTTCCTGGCAGCCTAGGCATTCGCTTCGGATGGTTTTCTACGGGCTGTTTTTGCCGTTGATGGGTAACTTATGCACTCTGGTCAATCCTTATGGCCATGACTGCCGAGTCTTTCTGAATTGAATATTGATTATGAGTGAATGACGGTCAGCGTTTAATCCAGCATGTCAGACTTTCGTCTTGCGAGATGGATGCCTATCCCTCCAGCCTTTATAAAGATCATGGCTACTCGTCATTGAATCTGAGTTTCAAAACCAAGCGGGATTGAATCTGTTGGCTCTTCCGGGCCATGATGTCGGGCAGTTGCGAAATCGATCTGTAAGTAGATTGATTTCTTTCGTAGCAATGAAACATACCACCTAATCCCTGTAGAGAAATTTGGAAGTGTCTACCGGCCACCACGAGCAACTATTGATTGACGCACAAAACGGTTTGGGAGGAGGGGGGTTAGACGTGAGGGAAAAGAGCTTCCATAACTCGGATTAGCGGCTAAGGAGCAGCTACAAGGTCCGAGCAATGAATTAATGACACAGACCGGGTACTAATAATACAACGGTTCCAAAGCGCTTGGTTCATTGACTGTACTTAGTACATTGCCCTATCTCGCACGAATTCCAACCAGGATGTGTGTAGGTTAGCGAAAAGTGATAGTACCACAAAACCCCCCCAAAAGAACACATGCTGCCTCCTTCATGTATCCAACCCTTGGGTATGGAAGATGAGATATATGGATGTCAAAATCAGCAAAAGAAGCGCCATGTGGCCAACGCATCGAGTTCTCCTGTGCCATCTTGAGTCCCGAGCTTTCTGGTTGTCCCAACGGTTCTCGAAATGCGTATATTCCGTCTTCCACCCCAATATCGGCTGGGTTGATTCTCCATCTTGAGTAACGATAGGCGAGAAGTATGATGCCTCTAAATCCTTTCCCCCGATTTTCCTCTCTTCCATCAGAGGACAAAGTTTGCTTTCCCTTCGAAGTCTTTCGAGGGTGGAATAGAAGTTGCAGTGTGCACGGAATAGGAAGGGTAAATCGACAGCTTTCTTTAGCACTGGCATTTCACCCCTGAACGGGACAGTTTGGGTGGGGTTTAATTGTAGAATGTAGAACTGTTCATCTCGTGAGTGGTTTAAATACTGTCCTATGTATATCGCTTCTCTCCCTAGTCTAGGCCAAGGCTAATCATAGCTCATAGTCCAAGATTAGTCAATGGAAGACTTTCCGAGTCAGTGCCAATGCACTCAGGTGGTATTGGCTGCAAATAGTGAGCAACATACTAGACAGCAATTACTGAACTTTATACATTCACCACGTAAGAGTTCTTGGGTATGGGTGCCCCTATATAATCGCCTTAATTTTTTAGCAGGCCCATCGCAACTAGCTCTAGACCGCCGCCCTTAAATGCATTTGTCTTAAACTGTGATCGAGCGTACCGAGGTCGCGATCGATGCACATGGATTATCAAGCAACGGATGAATCTCATATTAGATATTTCGATTCGGAGCCGCGCTATATCGAAAATGCTTCTGTAGAACATTCATTAGATATTTGAGTCGACGACATTTGAGGTTAACGGCCAAGCACATGTCATCCATGGCGACTCACATTTTAGACATTCCGATAGAATCGCCCTTCTACGTCTCAAATTTCTGGTATAGATTAGTCATAGTCGCCACCTGTTCACCAATATCGTCAGTGTACCTGCAGAGCAGAAGAGCCTAAAAAGTATTTACCTCCACCTCCATCATCGCCCCCACCAACGCCTGGGTCATCCATATCGTCACCCTCGCCATTGTCAAAGTAGTTTTCAGCGTAATCGTTGTCGTATTCCTCGTCGACATCATAGTCAGATTGGTCACCCTGAGAACCAGGGTCTGAACGTTCATCGGAGGACTTTTCCTAGTAAAAAAGTTGACGGATACTATTAAAGAGGATTTGTCTTTCCTACCTGATCTTCCTCATCGTCGCCCATTTCATCGAGGTTCATGCGGGGTTTTGCGGTGGAGGGTTGTTTTTCAACTGAGTTATGAAGTGCTGAGCTCGACAAGGAAAATATCAAGAAGTGCAACATACTTTTGAGTTTCCTCCTAGGATTGAAATAACTCTCGAAGACCTCCGGTGGAAAAAAAGGCGCGTGTAGATCTTTACGCTTCAATGTAGGCTGGTCTATCGCGGATGATCTATATTTATCAGAATATCGCGGCAATTCTTGAACTACGTGAAAATACTATACAGATACCACGGATAATCCTACTCACCGGTCGTTTTGGACTTTTCTACGATGTAATATGGAGATTTTTGCAGACGCGTCGCAAATCCGATTTGTATTTCGGCTATGCGTTTTTCCTCATCCGTGATTTCAGTGGGTATGGGAACGCTCATGGGCTATAAGGCAAAATTGAATCAATATACAACGATGAACTTTTCTCGACTACATACAGGATACAGGGCGGTAGCCTCTCTGGACAGGTTTTGGATATCAGCAAATGACAGACCCATCGCCGGCACCATGGAACTTCCTCCTCTTCCCCCCCTTCCTCCACCACGGCCACCACGGCCACCGCCGCGAGGCATGGTGATATTGATAGTGGATTTCTGTGATTGTCAGTAGAGACTGTTAAGAGTCGAGAGCGGACTTGTATAGTTTTGAGCTCCGCAATTGAACTCAACCAAAGCAGTGCAGTTGCGACACACCTTTCTTGCCTCTTCCCATCTTCTCGCCCTCCATCGTCGACCTCCTCGCGCCTCCAAACCATCCTCAGACGCCCTATAACTCAACTTTTGCCATGGACAAAACTCTTGACGACGTTAGTACTTCATTTTATATCTCATTGTCGCGATGCCACTCTAACCCATGAAAATTGAAGATTATCTCTGCCAAACCTCGGGGTGGCCGTCGTGGTGGCCGTCGCAGTAGCGCTCGTCCATCTGCGCGCCAACAAATACTTGGCAAACCGATTGATAATCCTGCCAGTCGCGCCGTCCCCGCCGTCGTCAGTGTTAAGGCCCCTACTGCACAAGCTTCACCCGCAGACAAAATTGTCGTTTCAAACCTTCCTCAAGACGTGAACGAAGTTCAAATCAAAGTAAAGATATATGTTACTGCATTCTGAGCAAGTGTAATTGACAGAACCGTCTACTCAGGAATTGTTCCACTCTACCGTTGGCCCCTTAAAAGATGTAACCCTTCACTATGACAGTGCCGGTCGCTCCAAGGGTGTTGCCGCCGTTCACTTTCAGAGGAAAGGGGACGGTACAAAGGCATACACCCAATACAACAACCGATTGATCGATGGCAGTTAGTATCGCCTCTCTTACCCTCTTTGCATCGTCTCGTTGTACCAGCATGGTTGGAGTGGGAGTTTGTTCCTTTGCTGTGCTGTGGTTCTAGACATTTTGCCGTTTCCAGGGAATCGCTGGCTCCCTGTCTCTGTTCGCACGCGTGTACCAGCGACCCAGGACGACTCTGATCTTCGACTCCTCGTTGTGATGAAGGCCGTCTGGTACAACCAATCTGACACTGAGCGTGCTCTGATGCTATGGCCTGATCAGCTTGGCGGATTGAGTGGCTTATAGTACAGAAAAGGGGGTGGTACTGAGAGAGGCTTTGACGAGCTGCAGTCGGGTGCACGGTTAGTGGGACGTTCGGCGGGGAGGACGTGAACAAGCCTACCTAACTGCTTCAGTGACATGGCTCGGACTTTTCCTTTGGATCGAATGGAATCGGCGCCAAGCGCACAACATCGACAGAGACACAGCACCGATTTTCTGGTAACGAGATTGCTGAAGATTGAGCTCTCAAATTTTACTTCCTCTTGCCTGCTGCACCTTAAACAGCCGACTAACAATTGCTCGCTTTGCTTCTCCTCCCCCTCCAACTCCGTCACTACATCCGCATCACAGAACGTCCCATGAAGATTGAGATCATTGTCGACCCCGCTCGCCCTCTTTCCCTTGCCTCCCGTGTGGCGCCTGCAGCAACTGCCCCAGCCGTGAATGGTGCTCAGGCCCCCAGGTTAGTATCATGTGTATAGTATGCCCTCGTGGGCTATTGGAAGTCCCTGCTCATCGACGCAATCTGCTCTTGAAGGACTGGCACCGGAGCCCGACGACGCGGAAGGGGAGGTGGAAAGCCTCGGAGGACCGAGAGGCCCCCTAAGAGTGCTGCTGACCTTGATGCCGAGATGGAGGTTGGTTCATCTATCGCGACAGGTTTTCAGTGCTGATCAACTTGAACATTGTAGGATTACACAGCAAGCAACGCCCCCACAACGACCGCTGTTTGAAATACTTTCCTTTCTTGTTTATCTAATTGTTAGGGTACTATCGCACTATCGTCCGTCAGTAAAATACCCTCCATTCGTCGTATGGTGTAATTGCTATCTACCCATCGCAAACTAGCCCATTTTGCGATTGTGTATCCATTAGTATTATCGAATGCATCGCTTGTTATTGTTATTCCTTCATCTATTGTTCTTCCGAGACGATATTGATATCTTTATTACAACGATGACATCTACTTCACCTGCGTCCGACACTCCGATCATGTATGCTGAACGACCAGCATGGAACGATGTCACTCCGCTCACCCAATACGAGGAAACCAATCCTATAGCGCCGATATTTTATTCGGAAGAGTGTTCGTGATATACCACTGATCGATAGAAATCCATGTGTTGAACTTCGCTGTCAGATAAAGATGCTACTGATTACTTTCGTGGGATCGTGAAGAAAGGAGAGAAAAGCGAGCGGGTCTTGGAACTCACTGAACACATCATCCGGCTGAATCCAGCCCACTACTCGGCGTGGTACATATACTATCACGGTTGTCTAAGTTCCCTTGACTCACCCTACACAAATAGGCAGTACAGATATGAAACTCTCCTCGCTATCAACTCTCCTCTCGACCTTGAGTTAAGGCTCATGGACGAGCTGGCGGTGAAGTACCTTAAAACGTACCAAGTGTGGCACCACCGCCGGCTCCTGCTCATGATCACCCGTAAACCAGGTCCAGAGCTATGGTTCGTCGAAGCATCTCTCAAGACGGATGCGAAGAACTACCACACATGGTCATATCGGCAGTGGTTGCTGGCGTACTTTAATGATGAGGATCTGTGGGGCGGGGAGCTCGATTTCGTCGACACGATGTTGGTGCAAGACATAAGGAATAATTCAGCATGGCACCATCGATTTTTTGTTGTGTTCCAGTCTGGGGTGAGAGATGGGGAGGAAGACCGGACGAGGGTTATTAGAAGGGAGTTGACGTATGTTTCCACTCATTAGTTTCGTCTGATATTCATCGTCAATTATCTAGATACGCCAAGGAGAATCTTTCTCTGGCCCCAAACAACCTTTCCGCCTGGAACTATCTTCGTGGTATCCTCGATGTCAACCAGATACCATATTCGCGACTGTCGGACTTCGTCAAGCCCTACGCAATCGCGGCGTCAGACGACCCCCCGGCGGACCTTGTCGATCTCGAGAATCCGCCACCTGCAAGGGGTGTGAGCCTTCCATGTCCAGCTGCTATTGAATTTTTGGCAGATATATACGAGAAGGAGGGTGGTGAGGGCCAGATATTACAAGCCACTGAGGTACGTGTTGTGGTTCGCTGATCAATCTAGTTGTTAATGTCCTTGCGCAGCTGTGGAGGTCGCTTGCGGACGAGCATGATACAATGCGGAAGAAGTGAGCAATCCTCTCTGTCCTTGTGTATTTCAGAATGTTGACGATTTTGATTTCGTGTAGGTATTGGGATTTTAGGATTAAGGATGCACTGCAGACTGTCAAGGCGTGAATGTGTTGCGACACATCATCCATCCGTGGTTTCAATCAATTTTTTTGTCTCTATTACTTTCTCGCTGTATGTCTCCCGGGTTTTATCAGATGGTTCCTCCAAGTTCAGACCTATTCGAAGTGTCAGCATGACCGTGCCTTAGATGACTTACATCGTTCGTATTAGAACGGGGGCTTAGCATTCTTCCACCTGGTTGATTGGGCCGGACATCACTTCTACGATCCAATTTCTCTCTGCAGCTGATGCCAGTGTTGAATTGTAAGTTTTGGGGCTGAAAAACTTTGGAGGACAATAAATCACACATCTCCCATTTTATATAGGTAAGCGGCTTGTCCGAGTCTCCACTCCATACTACAAGACGGGCCTGCCAGGCTACATGTCCGTCAGCTGTTTGTTATGCGACCAAGTCTAGTTTCTCGAACCTTTACTTAGAGATAACTATTGCGCCTTCGATATCCCGTCTGACGTCGTATCTTCATTGCTTTGTTATTCGTTGTAATCGATCACAGCTTTGCGCAGTGCTTCGTCCAGCATTCGTTGGTTTTGATGCCTGCCCTACCACCGGACTCCGGGCAATGTGTGACTATTGGTCGGTACCACGAGAATCGGCTCGTTCTATACTGTTTACTTTTGCTTCGGACGATTCTATAAGGATCTGAGTATCGTCAAAAACTATCGTCGTATCTGTCCAACCCCGTGGTTCCACTCTGATTACTTTATCATGATACACTGGTTCTTGGTAAGGTGAAAACATATCAGTAAAACCGAAAGCACGAGACTACTCAGATCGAAGTACGAGAGTGCAAGTATTTGTGGCGAAACAAGTACGTGACGTGCCAGGAGCGTATTGACCAAATTCAGGTCCGTTGTCAACATGTCCCAGAAATGAGGTTCAAACATTCATTCCTTGAAGTAACTAACCACTTCAAAAGCAAAGTTGTATAAATGGAACGAGCGTAGAGTGGCAGTTGTGTTTTATAGCCAGCAGGCTACTACAGTACTTAATAAGATGTAGGCAGGTAAAGCACTACTTGGAGAGGGCGGAGGGTTGGGGTAAGCGGAGGCGGAGAGAGTTCTAACTATATACACGGGCAGCAGATGGAAAGCAGGCCGATCAGTAATCTAAAAAAGGCAAAAACAAAAACCCAACTCACCAAAAAAGAATAAAAACCACAGAAAATCAACAACCACCGAAACCATGCCCCACAACACAACATCACCCATGCGGATCGACGGCGGTTTTTTGAAAAGGTGAGTTGATAAAAAGAGAGAAAAAAAAAGAGCGTGTGGGTTATGTTGTGTTGCATTATGATATGCGGGAGAAACAAGGAGGCAGAGTGGAGGTTTGTTTTGATATGGCGGCGGAAGGTAGAGATGGGGAGTTGAGCGGCGTAGAGAAGAGGTAAGATAGTGTTGTGTCGGTGAAGGGGAGTATATGTGTACAGATCTAGTGCAATATGCAATGCAATCGTCACGCACGCAGGACAGGGCAGAAGCAAGGTTGGTTGGAGACAATGTATCTTGGCGAAGACGGATAAAGGTAGTGCATGTGTGCGACGAGAGAGGGTATGTATGCTGACTGAATGCTGATGAGTCGTTAACAAATAATCTAAAAGCAACCACATGAGATGAGCGCCTAGTCCAAATACACAACCGAAGTGAACGACTCACAAACTTGACCAACAATTACATCAGTGAAAAGACACCGGACGACAATGAGCGCTGGAAAAGGCCAAGCTGGCGCCATTACGACCAAATAACGGCGATCAGAGGGTAGGTGAGGACAATATGGGTGAATAAAAAAACGCCACAAAACCGAGAAGGACGGCGAATAAATCAGGAAAAGAAAAAGCCCAGTCCAAAAGAAAACAACGGAAAGGGAAGGAGGAAAAAGAGAAAAAAGCAGACGCGACAGAGCCTCACGTCTGCCCCTTCAATCTAAGCAAAAAATAATCGTAAAAGAAATTGCGTTACACATAAAGGCGGAATATAGGATTGTGGGAGGAAGGCGGGGGAGGAGGTAGGTAAAATGTAAAACGTAAGAGATGCAAATGAAAAGGAAATAATAGAAAAGTGATGAGATACTTGATACAAGTTATTGTGCCATGAATATGAAACATGAACAATCGTACAGGAACGCAGGACGGAGGGATGTGCCGTGTGATGATGATAATGACCCACCAACGCTAATATGTTCCTCGGGACCATATTTCGAAATAGCTGCCGTCCAAGAAGGGGATACCTTGAAAAACCCTCCTCCTTGTGGCAATGGCAGGCACGTCGGGCTCCAACTTTCATCCAATAATAGGAGATATAGTATAAATATAAGGACCGCTAATGAAGGCAATGCGGCAATTGAGAAGTGGCGGGGATGGTGGAGTTAAAGTGTCAAGTATACCGGTAGTATTTCGTAATTGTTGCAAAATGTTGTTACACAAGTTGAGAAGATTGCTTTGCTTTGAATTGCGATGGAAGTTGATGTTTGAAAAAGCCATGGAAGTGGAAGGTGGGAGGGGAGGCGGTGAGCGGCAGGCAAAAAACAATCCCAAAAACAGACCTAAACCCAAGCACGAACCCAAGACACGAAACCCAGACCTACACCAACCACCAATGAATACCAAGAACCCAAGACCCAAGACCCAGAACCAAGGAGTGCGAGAATAGACACACTCCCATCTAAAGCAAGCAACAGAAAAGAAAAGCGAAAGATTGTCCCGACCTCGGGCTCTGTAATTCATAGACATAGAATGGGTATGAGGATGAAGATGAGAGCAAGCGATGGGGGCATTGTGGAGTGTCATGGGGAGTATGGGTGCGCGTCATGTCCAGAAGCGAAGGTTGTACATTAAATCACAACCAGACAGACAAGGCAGGCGAAGGTGTTCATATGGATCTAGATCTAGGATTCTGCAAGGCACCTCGATGGATGGCGGCAAGTGGGAGGCGGAAGGGAGGTACCATCAACAGACGGACTGGTTGGTCGGGTGGTGTATATACAAGAAAAACGATCCACGAGGCAAAGGGTTGAAAGCAAAAATACACCTGGTGGTGGTAGGTGCAATGCCAGGTCGGATGGGGGCGGGAAGGGCATGTATCTACCCTCCCCGAAAATTGGTTTTCTGGGAAGATAGGGCGGACGAGAATGTGGGTCCACCTCCCAGAAGGGGAAATGATTTCCTATCCTACATAAGCAGGAGAGGAAGGCAAAAAGCGCGCGCGGGTGTCCTGTGAGAAAAATATCCAATACCGAATAAAGATGACCGTATTTTATCTATTACTTTTCGAACACTATCCCAACCATGTCAGCCATGCGGATCGGAAGATCCGAAGACCAAAGAGATGACACACCTCCTTCAGATCAACAGCGGATCAGGCAAATCTTCAGGACTGGGCGAATTCTGGAACGACGAGCTAGCAAAATACCCTGCCTGTTGTGCCTGGGCCTCCAACTGGCGCTCCCTCTCCCTCATCGCATTCGACACGGGCGTATGGAAATCAAACGTCGACATGAACGGTGCCGACGCAGACAACCCTACCGAGTGCGAGCCATGACTAGGCTTTGATGGGGAACTACGAGATTTCCCAACCGTGTGTCGGTGCTGAGAATGTCTCGCCAGGCTGTCAAGGAAAGCCTGGGTGTCCGCGGGCCGTTTGAAAGTTGAGAAGGACTCTTCGCCTGCAGACCCCTCGTCCGAGCTCATATGGAATACACCGCCTTCGCTTGGAGCTCGGCGATGACTGCGGCCGGAGTTCCTAGTGGAGGCGCTCTTCCCTGCTGCGCTGGGAACGACAGGAGGGGCAAAGGCTGGTGCGGAGCCACCACGGGTGTATGTGGTAGGGGACGGAGATGGAAGGGGGTGAGGGGGTGAGTTGCGGGCCCGGGTAGGTGTACGAGGTGGAGAGGGTGCTGCGTCGGTGTCAGACGCATCACCGACTTCAGTCATATCGTCACATATGGGAAAGTCCCGAAGGAGAGCGATGGTGTTGGTGCTGTGTCGGGCTGCGGCTCGTTGTTGTTTGGATTGACGCTGACGTGGGGGTGGTACGGAGAGGGAAAGAGATTTAACTTTAGAGGGTGGGAGTATGGGTACCGGCTTTGGATTGGGTTTGGAAGCAGTTGCGTGGGAGAGAGGTGGAGACTGATGTTGTTTCTGCTGCTGCTGTTGTTGTTGTTGTTGTTGCCTCTTTCGTGCAAGTTTTCCAGAAGGTGGAGAAGTAACGAGGAAAGGATCCGAGATTGTCGAAAGAGAAGTGGGTGCTGTAGGACCCTCTGCCTGCGAGGACTTTGACTGGGGTTGTGGAGAAGGTTGGCGATGCGAAGTCTTGAGCGAATCGGTCCTGGTGCTTGGAGAGAGCTTTAGAAGGTGGGTGTTTGTGATTTCGACAAGTGAAATACCTAGGAGCCTTGTCCTTTGGCAGCCTTCCCCTAGGAGCGGGTGAAGGAGACTCTGGGGCAGAAAGAGGGGTTTGGAAGTGGTGCTTTATGATTGAAGGCTTGACAATTGGACGTTGCTGACGCTGAGATCGTTGTTGTTGTTGTTTTGATAGAGAGAGAAGGCCAGGGGTCCTTGTAGGTTGTACGATAACGACGGCTGGAGGAGCGGAAGGATGTCGACGATGGTGAAACATTGTTGGGGACTGCGATAAGGAGAATACTGGTTGTTTCTGAACCATTAACATGGTGTATGTATGAGGAGGAGGAGGAGGGGAAGAGGGGGGACGATGAGGAAGGGATGAGGAGGAAGAGATTATGATTGAATTTGAGATTGACTTGTACTTGGGAAAGGAAATCCACCCCATTTCCGCATTTCTCATCAGCCACCCTTTTGTTGTCCCTTGTTGTTTTTTGGTGGCGCTGCCTTTCATTCAACTACTCCCAATACACTGCCTCCGTCGTTATTCCTACAATTATTCCTATTCACTCAAAGTAGCTGTTCTGCTCTCTTCCTCTCTGCTTTTCCTACCCACAGCCATCTCCGCCGTTCATTGACACCGTTGATTACCAATCAAAGAATCGTTGTCCGGTGACTGATGGTTCCAATCTCGTGATTGTGTCCGATCATGATCACGCCTCATGTCTCCTCCTCTCGATCACCGGTTTTCTCTCCTCCTCGTCCTCTTATCATCGACCACTATTTCCTTATCAGGTGGATAGAATATCTTTTACTCAATTCGCATATCTTCTTTCATAACACGCCGTTCAATCGTGTACTACTATTGTTCACCTGACACAACGACGACGTTGTATACACCATTTCGCATTGCACAATTATGTACATGTACCATCAGAATTCGGAAGACCATGTGGAGTATCATGCAGGTTCGTCGAAACGCCTATACGCACAATAAACATTCATTTAGTCGCGATCGACCCTGCACATGATAGACTTGATAGTCTCATATAGCCGGAACCGGGTAAGTCCCACCAGTATCTCGTCCGTGCCCGCGAGTGGGTCCATCTGGAAACCCAGACACCGGAAAACGAAAAAAGGACAAGCGAGGCCTGTGCTTGTGCTAACCATCAGCAGGCTATACCCAGAACAACACTCACATTATAAGTACCCTATCAACCGCCCTGACTCGCATATCTTCAGTGGCCGCAATTCTGACTCTTGATTTTCTTTCTCCTTACCATTGAACTATGGCTCATGGTAGCAGGTTCCGCCGATTTGTTCATATGTCACATACAGGTACAAGGGTATTCGAAATAACTTGTCGACATCAGGCATGACTACAATATAGCCGTCGGCTATGCAATTCCAGCGCAAAGTCCATCTGTCACAAACAGTAAACTCGGAAACATGAAAAATAACATCGAGATAAGCAAGCGACAATAAGGCACAATGATGGCGTTGGCCTCGTTAACGTAAATATTTTGAAACGTCACCCGGGCCCTCAACATTTCATTCAATTATTCAACTCCGAGTCTGGGCCACACAGTCGAGCTCGGGCCCTGTACCTCCTATCTAACCGTGACCCACCGTCGCTCTATGGGCATTTAATGTTGACCCTTTAGATCTTTAGACCTCACACATTCAACGCGGATCTAATGTATCGTAATGAATCCCCGATTATCGGTGTGCGTCTAACGCATTGACGGCTATTGACGGTTGTCATCGTAGGGCAAGCGCTTCTGAGTCGGATTCTCTCATACTTCCGTGTTTGGAAGCAAAGACCCAGAATTACTTTCCCACTCGATGTTGGAATTCAACCGGGACCCGGAGATTCGAATTCACGACTCTTGGCTCGTTTCCAAAATTCCTAGATCCCTGCAGGTACTAGACGGTGAAGGTAAGAGCCGTCGAGAGGGGGTTCGGAACATTCGCTGCCCCGGAGGGTCATGGCGAGTCAGTGTGTGATGAAGATTTTGAAGACTTTTGCAGTGTTGCAACAACTGGCACAAGGTCAGTCACCGGACCCGGCGGACGGGAGTATGCCAAAGCTAGTAGGATATAGGATGAAAGATGAGGGTGAAAAGTGAGTTTATAGGGGGAGTTTGAGACGCTTCGTGGCAGATGCCATCGTAAACGAATGGATGGATATACAGCGAGTGTTTTCACTTGGTATTGGCTGCTTTAGTAAGATTTGAAAATTTATCTTGCATTACTGGATGGGCGGGTTGACTGTGAGAATCATCTGGATGGAAACCACTATGGCGGCGGAATGTCCCACTTGAACTTCTCATGCCAGGTGCACACTTGCATGTGCTATGGATGGCAACGGACACTGAGAGTCTTGATTTAATTTGATCCATACCGAGCTGGATACTTACTGGTTGCTAGTTCAACTAAGACAGTCATATGAGTCCCCATGCTTCTCGTATCTCTTCGTATGTCCTGTCTTCTCCGGGGGTGCCATGAGGTCAAAGTCTGAAAAGTCAAGACTCAAGAGACAACGTCATTACTTAAAAATTGTTCCCCGTGGGTGACGGTTTTCGCGTCAGTCTGGCTGAATGTTTCAATGGTAGGTTGACAACCTGATAATTGTAACCAATGACCAAGTACCCATCGTCGCCGGCTTGCCGAGTAAACTAAGAGCATGCACAGTAGGTGAACGTGCTATTGATTAAATATGATTGTTAGATGGAACGGAAGTTGATACGTAACAAATTAGGTTGGTCCCCATCTGCTCTTATTCTAGAGCATGGGTTAGATAGTTGCTTTAGTCAGCAAGCAACATCTTTCTGGGATCTTCGATGTAATCCCGGACCTTCACTGTTGACATCGTAGAACATTAGTATGAGGTTCTGAGGAAAACCGAAAGAGGAATGCAAAAGACGGGCGAGAAGAACGAGTGTAATCCAGGAGTAACATGGTAACAACAGCTCACCAAGGAATGTAACAGCTTCTCTACCATCCAACAACCGATGGTCATATGTGAGTGCGACAACCATGATGGGCCTGATGACAATCTGCCCGTTCACGACGACGGGTTTCTCCTTAATGGCATGCATGCCTGTTATGAAACGCAGTTAATATCAGGGGAAACCTTGATGTGGAAAAGACGTAGAACGTACCCAACACGGCAGCTTGGGGCAAGTTGATGATGGGGGTACCGTATAGTGAACCAAAGACACCGCCATTAGAACTAAACACAGAGTCAGATTAGTATCCCATCGAGGTGAAAGGGTAAACCTACATGGTGAACGTCCCGCCAGCCATATCCTCGATTGTCAGCTTTCCATCACGCGCCTTCTTCCCAAGCGCCCCAATCTCCTTCTCAATATCAATGAACCCCATGGACTCCGCGTTCCTCACAACAGGCGTCACCAGCCCTTTCGGCGTAGCCACCGCTACGCTCAAGTCAATATAATCCCTATATACAATCTCTTCGCCCTCGATCGACGCATTCGCGGCAGGTATTTCTTTCAAAGCAAGTGTACACGCCTTGGCGAATGCACTCATAAACCCGAGTTTCACGTCATGTTCCTTGAGCACCTCCTCTTTGTACTTCTTCCGCATGTCCATAAGGGAGGACATGTCGATCTCGTTGAAAGTTGTAAGCGAAGCAGCCGCGTTTTGCGACTCTTTCAGGCGCTCGGCGATACGCAGCCGCATGCGGTTCATCTTCACCTGGTGTGGGAACATACGATTGTGATCGATGTTAAGGAAGAGAACCGTGGACAGAACATACCCTAGTTTCGTTTCTGGATCCAGCAGTCGGTGGTTCAGCAGCAGGAGTCTTGCTCTGTTGTTTCTTCTTATCTTCCCTGACTTCCTTCTTGCTCTCTTGTGGCGGTGGCTGGGATTTCCTATCGTTCTCAGAAGGTACAGGTGGTTTAGGAGGTGCTTTGTCGACTTGCTGTGTACTTGAGGACTGCTCTTCTTTCGGTGGGGGTGGAGCTGCAGCTACAAGAAAAACGGAGTATCATCATTAGTTTAGAGAAATAAGGATGTATTTTATTTCGTACATTCGCCGGCTTCACCAGGTTCGATCACGAAAAGGTCCTGTCCGATGGTCACGGTATCCTCTTCTGCAGCGAGAAGCTGAATAATCTTTCCAGATCTTGGGGAGTTTACTGATACGTCAATCTGTGGCAGAAAGATAAGTCAGAGTTGAGGGATAGCACTGGTCACTCGCCTTGTCGGTCTCGATGGTGGCAACTTCCTCATCTGCGGCAACGGTATCACCAACTTGTTTTGACCATGACTTTAGTGTGCCCTCTGTGATAGACTCTGCCATCTGTGGCACCTTGACGGTCTCCGCTGAGAGTGTATGTTTTCTTTTAACTGCCACTTGATGGTGGGCGAAAATGACGTACCTTGCAAGAGTTTCGAGGAATGAAATTTCGCATATCTGATATATGGACTGGAAGCATCCCTGATACTCTGCGCGTCATTTGATTTATTCTGCAGGGTACATGTCATGCATACCATCCTCTGGAGAGGTTCATCGCAAGCAGGCTAGGGAGATGCCTGAGGGCGCGCCCCCGCGCGACGGTGATCATTCGATGTGACAGCATCTTTACTTTAAGAAAAGGCCGACTTGGGGGGGGGGGCCTTTAAAAAACAAATTTCAGGGGATGGACTTAGACGGTGACCAGTAAGCGCGAGTTTGTCCGCAAGTTGCGCCGGCGACTCGTCGCGATGTTATTTTAAATTGTTTGGACGAGAAGGTGATCATAACACGCACAAACTCCAAATTTTCATGATTTTTGAAACCAGTCACTCAGATGGTGGGTATGGAGAACTTCAGTCATTTACAGGCTTGCCTCTAATAAGTCTTTTACAGAAAATATCAGTTCTGCAGCATGCACCAGAGGCCCATCTTCCACTACGGCCTGGTGACCCTACACCAACGTCTCGAAATCTTGATCCCTTAATGCACCCCTTCGCTCGCGCCCGTGAGCGTATTCGTGCCTTGAATGCGGCAAAAATGGATCGAATGTTCGCAAAACCTTTTGTCGCAAGTCTCGAGGGGCATATTGACGCGGTTGAAGTTCTTACGAGACAACGGGGTTCCCTAACAACGGTGGCTAGTGGAAGTTGGGACGGAGGTACGTACGTACGACGGATCCAGCTAACCGTTCTAAGGCATGGATCTCTAGGAATTATTCTGCATAACCTACGGACGCGAGATAAAATCTTAAAAATACCCCAGGCTCATAAAGGAAAGGTCTCCGGGTTGTGCTTCGCAGATTCGGATCGATTGTTAAGTTGTGGTGTTGACCGAAATGTTAAACTATGGGCGATAGGAAGTGAGGCATCAGATACAGTCCGTCTGCTCCTTTCTCTCCATGCTTCATGACTTAACGCAAGGCTCGAAGCCATTAAACGTCTTCCCCGGAAAGTCCGCGTTCAAGTCAGTCGAATTCGTGTCATTTCTGTTCTACACTCTGAATGTGTTCCAAGTTCAATAGATCACCACTGGTCGGATCCTGTGTTTGCCACCGCGTCAAATCTGATTCAGATATGGGACGAAACAAAGTACGTTCCTTGGGCCTGCAATTACACAAATTTACCTATTCGTGACTAGGAGTGCACCCATCTCGAATCTCACATTTCCTACCTCTACCGAAACGATCACAAGCGTGCGTTTTAACCTCAGCGAGTCCTCCGTTCTCGCAAGCATAGGCTCTGATCGCACATTCACGCTCTACGACATCCGGACCGGCAAAGCTGAAAGACGCGTCGTCATGCAGGTATCTTTCCCCAACGTCGCTTTCCAACTCAATCGTAACTGATCATATGCGTGCGATTAGATGCGAAGCAATTCACTGGCATGGTCTCCCACATTCCCAACGACCATCCTCCTCGCATCAGAAGATCATAATCTCTACACTTTTGATATCCGGCACCTCTCCACCCCCAGCCAGATATACAAAGCCCACGTTGCAGCCGTGATGAGCTGCGACTGGAGTCCGACGGGTCTCGAATTCGTGAGCGGGGGTTGGGATCGTACAGTTCGAATATGGAAGGAGGGGCAAGGCCATTCTCCTGAAGTGTATCATACTAATCGCATGCAGAGGTTCGTTAACCTTTAGGCGCATTTTTTCGTGGCTGACCTTATTTGATACAAAAGAGTGACGTCTTCAATATTTTCGGCTGACGCGCGGTTCGTGCTTACTGGGTCTGACGATGGAAATGTCCGGATATGGAAGGCAAAGGCGTCAGACAAGCTGGGAATTATCACTGCGAGGGAGCGTGCTGCAATTGAATACCGTGACAGTCTGAAGGAACGGTGGAAGATGGATGCACAGGTCGGGAAGGTAACAAGGTTTGTTTGGTTTCTGGTTGTGTGATATACATGTGTGCCTGATGCATTCTTCCTCTTCGTAGGGCACGACACCTTCCCAAATCTGTGTACGAGGCGTCGAAGCTTAAACGGACTATGTTGGACGCACAACGCGTCAAGGAGGAGCGGAGGAGGAAGCACTCACGGGCTGGAGAGACGAAGCCAAAGGCTGCGAGGAAGAAGGTGGTGTTGGTGGAGCAGACCTAGACGGGAGCGGTGTAATGCTCAGGGGTGCTCCGGTTCAAGGAACCTACGAGACAACGACGCTAACACCTGTAGACTGGTCAGGATGGGCTTCAAGGTCGATATGAATGTTTGGTAGCAGTGAGACACAATTGGCGTACACTGTGCGATAGAATTGAAACACTCGCGACAACCCACATTCATGACCATTTCATTTACATCTTTATAATAAGACGAACCAGCGTTCTTAACTTCATGCCGCCCAAGCATAAATTCACCAGCACCAAATTTAGAGTCATCCATCCCCCTTTGAGAACACTCCACCGAAGTAGTTAGTGTTGACTTGAACCCGATTGAGCAGGCCTTCTCAGCCATCAAATCGTACCTACATCGCTTCCATAATGACTTGTTTCTTTCAGTAATTGGTACTGCAGAAAAGGCATGGGGATTCTTTCGTGCAACAGGATACGTTGCATAAACTTTCTTGTAATAATGATGGCAATATTATACACTTCAATGATAACGAAGTCCATCAGTCACATAGTCCTTTCCGAAGTCGAGGTAGTCAAGTCTCATCAAAAGGTCAATTCAACATTCCTCAAAAAATACATGCCCAGCATTAAGCTTGGATCGCTTTTGACCGTGACACAACTTGAATACAGCCAAAAATACCGTGACACATCCACATCAAGCCTTGAAAACCTCCTCTAGCTTCTCCAGCAGTATCGTAGCTATTCAGAAACCCCATTATCAACTCGAGTGTAGGAATCATGAAAAGCAAGGCCACGCACCATGGTGTTTCTGGAAAACAAGCATAGGCCTCAAACGCACGGCGGTCTCACCAGACCCGCCAATGTTCACACCAACCGTTTTCATCAGCTTCAAGAATGTGTCGCGGCGCGGCGAGTCCCATGCAATGAAAGTTCCTTGGCCCTTGCCACGGAGATTCTGAATTTCATGGGGGTACTTCTTCGCAAGTGCCGCAAGGCCATTGTACAAAAACTCGCCGACCTCAGCCTACAATTACAACAGTGATCACAATCGAGGATAGAAGAGAGAAGCTGCGCACTGTATGATTGACCAAGTCAAGTCTCTTGATCTCGCCGATGATGGCGCGGAACAAAATCGCCTTGGACGGGTCGCCCATCCAAGTGTTAAACTGTCGATAAGGCTTATTCGGCCGCAACATGGAATTGCTGTAGTAATACCCCGCAGTCTGTGCCTTCTTCGAGAAAGTGACAATGTCTGGCGGGGTCTGCAGATCCCAGTGCTCGTGTGCCCAGAATTTCCCTGTGGCCCCAACACCTGTCTGTACTTCGTCCACGATCATAAGTACATTGTGCTTCTTCGTGATCTCGCGCAGGCCCCGGAAATATGCAGGCGACGCGTGATTGTCCCCACCCTCAGACTGGATGGGTTCAATGACGATAGCGACAATGGGACAATGCCAGCTCGTGAGAATGTGCTCGGCCTCCTCAAGGCACCGCTGTTCCTCCGCTTTGTTCGCTTCCACATTTTCCTCCAGAGGGTACTTGAGTGCAGGGAACGGCGCCTGAGGCCAGTTAAACGATGGAATGTCAACTTTGTGGATGGACTTGCTGCGAGTAGTACTGAGAGAGCCAAAGAGGCGGCCATGGAAACCTTTCTTGAAGCTCATAAGAGCGAGCTCAGGGGAACCGGGGGCGGCATTGCGCATTGCGCTCTCGAGCTCTTCGGCAGTGAACTCGACGCCATCGCCTCGCTCCATGCGGCGGTAGTACATGAAGGCTGCCTTGTACGCGGTCTCGTTGGCGTCGGAGCCGGCCAGAGCGGTGAAGACCTGGTTCAGACCTGGGGGCGAGACGGAGAGGATGCCATTCTTGAGAATGTCGTGATAGTCAGCAGAGGGGAAATTGCCAAGGGCGGGGCGATTGATGATGGCGTTGACCATTTGTTCGGATTGGGCGGCTGCTCTGAGTGCGGGGTTGTTGTACCCCACGGGGATGGACGCGATCTGAGCGTAGCTAGACAGTGACATGATCTGTTTGATAGTAGATAGATCATGGAAGGGATAGTTATGCTCACACATCCAACAGTTTGTTACCATCGAGATCGAAAACGTAGTTCCCGATGCTCTTTTCATAGTCGCACATCATGTTCAGACTACCGGCAATATCAAACACAGCATCCAGTTCTGCAATGGCTTTTTGAGCGATAGGACCTGGGATTGCAGAGGTTACTGAAGGCCCCTTTGGTTCAGCAGGGAAGAAAGCAGCCTCCATTGTAGCTCGAGAGGATGAGAATTGTCGCTGTGGAGTGAAGAAAGCCCTCCCCGTCTTTGTGTAAAGACGATAGGAGAGATGTCGTGAAGACACGAGTGCTAGACCGCACTGCCGGAGCATGATATTGACAATAACTGAAGATAGTTCAGAGACTACTACTATATATAACTTGAACTATCGAACACCGCGAGTATTACCATCAGCTTCTACTGATCTGTCGACAAGGAGAGCCTTTGACCAATTCTTTCCCCTGTTCAAGTGTCCGAATCAACTTGAAGGTATGTATACTGAGTTCCATCTTCCACCCGCGAAATCCCCACAATCTCCTGTTTTTGCCAGTGAAACAGAATTCCCCGCTTTTGTGGGAGTAGCATGGTTTGACCCCTCTCCGGAACAGTATCACAGCACAAAAAACAAAAAAAAAGAGTAGACAAGCACTTGTTGCAGTGTTGAGAGCAAAAAGGGGATGAGATTTAGACCTTGGAGCTGAGGATATCTCGCCAACCCCAGTTGAAAGGATTACTACCTCGAGGAATGAGAAACAAGCCCAATTGTCAACTCTTTTAGACATTGCGTGACATTCAACATATCTGAAACCCGGAAACCCCACCCACACCCAGAAGTCTGTCATTTGACCAACTAGTGTTAAAGACTGCAAGCGCTAGAGTCTTGTCAAGATTGTTTAGCGTAGGCATCAGCACCAAAGTTTACAAGGTGAGAAGGTCAGGCTGCAAATGTTCTCAAGCGGTCCTGCTTGCCGGACAAGAGCCAAATCATGATCATCCTCGTGTGCAGCCGGTGGAGGTTCGGCCTCAATTGGTACATTTGTATGACGCCTCATGAGTCCCAGCACTTCCAACTGCGGGAGGGTGTTTTGCTTTTGTGTTGTTATAAGGAAAGAAATCTTAATTATTTGACGGAAGGAGCTGCACGGAGGATAGAAAGTGGAAAATCGTGAGATTCACAGATGGCGATGGTGAGACTAGGGGCAAGTTCGACCAGTTCCGTTCGTGACAGGTCATCCCACTCTAGAGGACCCCACCAGAGGCTTTTCAGGTTAGACATCACGCCAAATGTACTTATTAGCAAGGGCGTCATCGCGACGAAGCCACCTCTTCTGCATTCAGCCGGAGCCTCTAGCTCACGTATGTCGCCTGTAATGTGGGGTGTCAAAATGAGTAGACGACGAAGATATGGTAGATGAAACGACCAGACCACGGCAGAGTTGCATCATCACCACGAAGTTCGTCGGTAATGGTGTTGATGATGTCTTGCGGGATAGGAGTGGTTGAGCGAATGGTATGGGACGGACATGGTCATGATGTACTAATGTCATGAAAATACGGCACCTGCAACGCTGTAAACACGTGTAATCCAAACAAATCGCAGTGACATGATTGACTAGAAACAGTTTGCC
Organism: Tricholoma flavovirens; assembly: GCA_003313805.1. Lineage (NCBI taxonomy): Eukaryota > Fungi > Basidiomycota > Agaricomycetes > Agaricales > Tricholomataceae > Tricholoma > Tricholoma flavovirens. The sequence continues at coordinate 5,187 of QLOK01044130.1, read as the reverse complement.
AAGCAACTACTTAGCCGTGCATGTTACATATGGAGATAACACCACAATTCGTATAGATATTGGCCTCTGAAGGCTGGCCTCTGGCACGATGTCGGGTAGTAGGTACAAACGGGATAAGTGTAGCAAGTGCGGTTTGTGTTGGTACGCGATTTGGTATGACACATGATCACCTTAAAAACGAGGGACAAAAATGTGTTGAAACAGAAGCGAACGCCCCATAGATGGTTTCATGCGCTGGGCTACTAGAAACGGATGAACGGAAAACAACGAACACAAACCTAATCACCTAAGGTTCATAAGAACTTGAAGCTTGTCGAGCATTCGTTCTACTATTGAGTTTTTAACTGCGCTGATGGTTTGCATCCTTCCCCTTTCCCGTCTCAGGAATTTGAGTTTCATCGCATATTGTAACGCGCTTCGAAGAACACGCGACATAAGTGGTGGACGCTGGTGTCAACAAAGATACACAACTCCGAGTGACGTCGCACCTCTTTCATATATTTGCAACTCTATTAAATACAGACTGCGCTTTCCAGTAACGGGTTTCTGAAGAGCAATGGACGGATTCATGGCAGAAATACGAAAAATCCCCCCGGTTACACGTTTCCTATGTGCCTCCTCGTTGGCGGTCACCATTCCGGTGTTAATGAACATCATCCCAGCGTACAGAGTAGTGTTCATTCTGGATCGTGTGCTGAGCAGATTTGAAGTGCGTAATTTTGTGAAACTGTTTCGCGGAGTGCACTGATTTCCGCTTCTTAGCTATGGAGGCTACATACCAGTTTCTTCCTTGGCAGTTCGTGTTTTCCAGCCGACAATGACTATTTCGGAAAATGAACTTGTTTTTTTCTTAGGTGCAGGAATCAATTACATCTTTGATCTTGTTATGCTATAGTTAAGTCGTTATGGTAAGTCTTGATCGTTCACTAACTCCCTGTGCAATAGTCGGACGGCAGACCAACTTGAATCTGGGCCTTACGCTCGGCGATCAGCAGACCTGGCATATCAGTTGATTTTCGCAGGAGCATCAATTATGGTATGTATCCATTTCCCCTATAAGATCTTATTAACCACCCCGGTTTACATAGGTAGCATGCACTCCGCTTGGCTCGATACTCTTTTCCCGTTCCCTCCTTCACTGTCTCATCTACCTATCCTCCGCTCTCGCACCGCTCGGAACTCAAACGTCTTTAATGGGACTTGTAACCTTTCCTGTAAAATACCTTCCCTACGTTATGATCGGCATGGACCTTCTCATGGGCGGTCCAGGCGCTGCAGCACAGGCTGTCGCGGGTGCCGCTGTAGGGCATTTCTGGTGGTGGGGTATCTGGGGCGGCGCCGTCGGAGCCCGAGGTGGGGTCTTGGAAACATATGGCCGCGCACCACAGTGGATGAGACATCTGGTTGGTGAACCATATGTCCCTCCTGCAGCTGGCCCAGCATCCAATGCTAATTCTGGAGGAGGTGTTCAAGTCATCCCACCCAGACAGCCAGTGGGAACTTCAGGGAGCAGTTCGACGACCAGAGGATACAATTGGGGCAGTGGTCAGAGACTGGGAAACTCGTGACGAGCCACAATTACAACTTGTAGTTGGTGGTATCCCATTAAATTACACCACATTGACTACAAAATTATACTAATGGCATACATGGTTCAAAATATTGGCTTCATGGCCTCAAGAAAATCTAATTATCTCAATGAAAGGTGAGGATGAAGCAATGACAAGCCCCCATGTCAAAAAGTACCTAGTCTTTCACCACCATGTCACACAAAAGTACAGTGTATTACCACTAGTTTTCACACCAAAGTAAATTTCATTTACTATGTAGTCAACAAGTCACCAATCAACAAACTAAGTCGACAGAAAGTTCGTAAAGTATCTAAAGGCTATATAATAAATTTTTAAACAATGATATACATACTATAAAGTAGTAGCGGTCTAATGTACTATTTGAGGATTACTGTAAAATGCGGAAAACCACTGGTTTTCACACCGTGAGAAATTCAACAACTCTCCATCCACGCTCACTCCTTGTTATCGGATTCGCTATCTATGGGCCCATCTGGCTCTCTACTGCCACTGGGGCCCTCCTCTTGGTCATCAACTTGCACCTGAGGTTTCTTGGGCCACTTGGGCTTCTTAGGGAGGTCCTTCACCCGTGTCCCAGCCTCCCTCAGTCTCTCGCACTCTATTTTCCATTCCTCAACGCTTCGCTCATGTTCAGCCAGCATCGCCTTCCATTCAGCTTCATTTGTGGCCTTGGCAGTCCTTGCAACCTCTCTATTCACCTGCCGTTCCTTCTTTTTGGCAGCTTCCTCTTCCTTCTCTCGCTCTACCTCGCGTAACATCTGGCTCAGCTTCCCATCCGTCAAATGACGTCCCATTCCCTAAGCCTTTTAGAACTTCTTCTTCCGATGGTGTGAGCTTGAGACGCAATTGATTAAATTCTGCTGCTGTTCTCCATTTGTTAGCATGATTTGCTATGGTTTGATACTGTTCAGGAATCCCAAATTCTTTGGCAATGGTCTGAACACCCTTGCGGACGTGTTCGTCCTTGTCTAGCTCCTCCAAGTATGCGTTTACTGCCTCCCTTAACTTGCTAGCCACCACTTTTGCCTTGTTTTGGTGTTTGATGCGCTCTGACAGTGCCTTCTTGGCCATTGTGAGGTGTCCTGAAGCAGTGAAGAAGGTCCGGGTGGGTGGGGTGAGAAAGTGAAGTGCGTTTCATGCTGCATCTGACATGATCTGACAGATTGGTGTCCCTATCACACAATTTGGGTCAAATTAACTAGATGTAAGAGACAGATATGTCCATTATGAGAATTACTATGCATATCAGGCAAAACATTGATGAAATGTCGTGGCAGTTTGGGGCAAAGTTGAGGACAAAAGTTGTGACAGTGCTGCAGATGGTATTTTTCGTATATCAAAAAATCTCAAGAAATCCATGGAAGCCCAAAGCACTTCAAATTAAGCCAGAAGTAAGATATTATTGGCAGTTTGCTGCAGAAAAATAATGGGAGTGATTCAATGTAATTTACAAAAGTTTTCCTCTTAGTGTGAAAACTAGTGATAGTGTGAAAACAAGTGGCAATACACTGTAATGCTTTTGATAGCAGAATTCTGTGATCCAATAGTTATGGTCAAACATGATGATTCAACAACTCAAAACATAGAGCAAAAGAGCAGGCAAAAAGGCAGTTCTGAGAGATGAACCCTTTGTGGTTCCAATAAAATGGTCTATCAACAGATGGGGGTGCACAGTGGATGTGGCTGCCATCTATAGCTCCTAGTGCATCCTTAAAATATGGCCAAAGTTTTGGGTTACAGCAAATGTGACAGGGGACTTGGTAGCCAGCCTTTGGTAGCTGTACATACTTTGTATAGAAGGGAGGGGAGGACAAAATGAACAGGATTTTTCGAAAATATCTGCCATTGAATTACTATTAAAATACATTTGTGAACAGCTAGATTTTTGCTCACTGTGATATTGTCTCATTTGATCTTTGGAATCTTTCACCAACATGCCTAATAGTCAGGCCAGTCACACACATATAAAGAAAAATAGCCAGTTGTTCCTCTAAAGATACATTTCTTGAATCCTGATAGCCAATATCACGAAGCTCCTGTACAAGATTGCTGAAAACCTCAAGGCTCTCACCAAGTTCAGTGTGAATTTGGTTAGGATGACCACAGAGAAGCTCTAACAGCTGTGCTTCACCAGAGAGTGCAGAGGTGTGGTAAGGCTCTCGGACAAAGGACTGCAGTAGCAGACACAATGATGCTGATGATAAGGGCTGCATATCAGATAATCTGTTGGCATCTGTGCCAGTGTGTGAGCTGAGTCCATGAAATTGCTATTCTTCATCATCTGAACCACATATATAACATGCAACCATCTACCGATGTGTTGCACATGGCAGATGCTTACTCCACTGCATCGCACTGCTATATGTACAATACTGATGCATCGCACTATGCGCACATGCACTTCCAGCTCCGACGGCATTTCGGCAATTTCTGATCAGCCTACAGGGTCGGTGTAGCTGCTTAGCAAGATCACCGTAGTAGTTGATGACTGAGTGCTGATTAATCTTCATGACATTTGGACTTGACATGGACCCTCCTAAGTATCCCCACCTGGGCCACGGCCATACGTCTATCAACGACTATGATATCCGCACTGGCCAGTCGTATAAAGCCCTTTCTATCGTTTCAGCGAATCTATCGAACAGCCCCACTTAGCAGACGCTCATCCTCATCTCTTAGTCCCGAAATGTCTTCTCTCTTTGAACCTCTTAAACTTGGTTCCGTCACACTTCCAAATCGCATTGGCATGTCTTCCATGACTCGCAACCGGGCACTCAACACTATCCCTACCGACCTGATGGCCCAGTATTACGCCCAACGCGCGGCTGGAGGTGCCAGCCTCATCGTCACTGAAGGAACTCTCGTTACCCGTCAGGGGTTTGTGGATTTTCTTGTCCTATTGATGTTCATTCTAAATTGCTTGTTTTGCAGCACGGAATGGCCCCTTGCGCCTGGTATCTGGAATGAGGATCAGATTGCAGGATGGAAGAAGGTCACAGATGCCGTGCATAGCGCGGGGTCTACTATCTACGCTCAGGTTGGTAATCATCACTCTCTTGTTTCGCATTGTATACTGATGTTTTCGACAGTTGTGGCATGGTATGTAACAAGAGAATCATATCAAACGACGCACTCATTATTTCACTAGTCGGTCGTACTGCCCACCCAGACACTGCAGAGCAGAAATTAGCTGGAACTGTAAGTTAATGTCCTGTTAATCCCGGAGTATATCGGTTGAGACGCTCCCTAGCCCGTCTATGCTCCTTCCGCCATAGCTGCAAGAGGCGGGAAGTTCCGCGAGCTTCCTGGACAGCCTGGTTATACGACGGTAAATTATAACTATATATTTGTATACGTAACAGGATCTTGACTGCATACTATTAGCCCACTGCTATCCCAGACCCTTGGACTATTGTTGCACAATTTAAGCAAGCCGCTATTAACGCCAAGGAAGCTGGTTTCGACGGTGTCGAATGTATGTTGTTTTATTGTAGCACCTTCTGCGATTTAAAAAGTGCTTTTTTTTTTTAGTACATGGCGCAAATGGCTATCTACCTACTCAATTCCTTGACAGCACCTCCAACTTGCGAACAGA
>QLOK01044124.1:0-15672 GCA_003313805.1 Tricholoma flavovirens | reverse complement strand
CACTTTATAGCAGGTTGATCTCTCAAAAGTGTACAAACATTGGGGCAGTTTTTTGAGCCACTGTAGCCATAATTCTGAATTTGTCGCCATCACATTGTATATATATGCATGGATCAGAAAGTAGTTGTCCGTATTCATGAACCTTGAGTTTACCATCAAGTTTGTTATTCCATTCACATCCTGCCTGCTTTAGTCCATATAATGTTTTTACCAATTTACATACTTGGCCCATTCTGTCTTCACATTCTTCTGGTTGTCGCATATAAATAGTCTCTTGCAAAGTACCATTTAAGTATGCACCCTTGATGTCCATTTGATGTAACTTGAGTCCTTTCTTAGGCACAAGAGCTAGTATTGTGCATAAAGTGTCCATTCTTATGACTGGCGAAAAAGTTTCAGCATAATCAAATCCAGGTCATTGGGCACATCCCTTTGTGACTAGTCTTGCTCGATATCTGATTACTTCTCCTTCCTTATTCCGTTTCTTGATGAAAACCCATTTATTACTGATTGGTACCACATTGGGAGGTTTTTGAACAAGTTCCCAAGTTCCCTTGTCTGACAGTAAGTCCAATTCAATTTTCATGGCTTTCTCCCATTCAGGCCAGTCAGGAGAGCTTTTTGCTTCTTTCAGACTCATGAGTTCATCTCCAGCAATTATTGCATAGGCTTCTTCCATTGAGAAGGTTTCATTGTCTTCTTCAAAAGGATCATGCAGGTGATTATAATCGGTACGAATTCCATGCATTCTCCATGGTTCATCAATATCAATGTCTTCCTCTATTCGTTTACACTTTTTCATGGTTCAAGCTTCCAAGTATTGTCATCAGAAGTTGTTACACCCTTTGACGGTGTCTCTCCTACAGACTCCCCCTCACATGGCAAATTGGGTGTGACATTGATGTGTTCGGGAGGTGAAGGTATATCTGGAGGATTAATTGTTCAATAATTTCAAGAGGTAAGTACCTTGCATGTTTCCACATTATAATATTTGATGGCTTTCACGCCATCATCAAACCTGACGTATGATCAGTGTTTTGATTTTGGTAACATTTTGCGGTCTTTGTTTGTCCCTTGTAATAAAATCCAAACTGGGCTTCCAAATTCTCATAAGTGACCTACAGTTGGTTTTTTATTGTACCATCCTTCATAAGGTGTTGATTTTGGGAGGTGTTTTGTGTACGATTGGTTGTGGAGATAAGTGGCATGAGTGACAGCATATTCCCAAAGAAATTTGGGAAGCTGATTGGTGGATAACATTGCTTGTGATAATTCCACCAATGTTTGGTTCATGTGTTCGGCGATACCATTCTGTGAAGGTGAGTATGGTGCAGTTAATCTTATTTCTATACCACATTCTTTGCACCAATGCTCGAGTTTGTCATTCACAAATTCTTTTCTGCAATCGATTTGAATCCCTTTCGGCTTTCGGTTTTGTACTATCAAATGTGTTAGATAATTCATAACACCCTGAGTGGAGTCCAATTTTTCCTTCAAACATTGGACGGTTGTAAATCATTTGGCATCATCCACGAATAGCAAATAGTATTGATTGCCATTAATAGATTTGATGGCATACTTTCCCCATAAGTAATGTGCGTGAGTTCACCAGGTTCAGTACTTCTTGTGGCCATTTTCAGAAAGGTTTCAACATGTTGTTTCACTTCAGTACAGGCTATACAATCTGGTTTTGGTGATTGAATGTCAATGTTGAATCCATCCACTAATTTTTTGTCCAATAGTTTCTGAAGTCTGGTATACCTGATATGTCCAAACTGTCAGTGGCATGTCTCCCAATTTGGATATGTGTTTTTTCCGAAGAATGTTTGATCAGCACGTGACTCATCGACATTTGGAGAGCTATGAGAAAATGGTAAAATGACCATCTTCATTTTGTATAAATGATTACTGATCTTCATCCCCTGTGCTACATATGTATAGCTTTGCCTGTGAGAGTTAATTTTCCATTTTCTCCCATATATTTTCCTCCTGCAGCATCCCATCATCCTAACAATATTAAATTCACTCATCCAGGCACGTGTAGAACATCTTCCAAATGGAGAATAAATTTTTGACCTTTGCATGTTGAAATTAAATCAACAGTTCCGTGTCCTTCAATTTGCACTTCTTTACCTCCTACACCTGTTACAGAAATATTTCCCAAAGGTGTGTAATTTGTAAAGGCTTCTTTTTGATGTGTGATGTGTGATGTTGTTGCTGAATCAGCTAACCAATCATAGTAGATCAATCGCTCATCATTGGCATCCGCATTACAGACATCGTAAGTGTCAAAATTGTATGATTCTTCGTCAGCCATCAAAGTGACATATTCCTCAACTAAATTGGACTCCTCTGTATCTTTCTTGGTGTCGTCTCCATTTCTCTTCTTTTCTTTCCCTCTCTCTTTCTTTTTGCCCCAACAGTCTTTTGCTTTATGACTGATCTTCCAACAGTTCTGACATTTGTTTCCATCAAATTTTCGGCACCTGCTTGACCAGTGTCCCAAGCATTTACAATGTTCGCAATAAGGTCTGATGGAAGACTTATCATTCGCAATCCGATCTTCCACGGATTTCTTAGCGCTCTTTCCATTCTGGGTTTTCACCAGATGGGTGCTGTTATTATTCCCATTACGAGATCATGTTTTGCAAATCTTGTATTCTTCTCATAATAAACCTATAAACACATCTGATGACATCCGATGTTTTGGATCAGGATTATTAGGGTTGTTGGCATTACTGTTATAAGGTTCAATGAAATTTTGCCATGCCAAAGGTAAAGATGCTGAAATGATCGATTTGAACTTCATGTGTGTCCACCACATGAAATTCAGTATTTGGGAATTTATTGATGCGGTTGCAATGAGATTTGAGAATGTCCAAATGTTTAAGGAGATTTTTGGTGTCATGTAATTTGGTTTCATATAATAGACATTGCATATGATTGATCATTTGGTGCGCCTTATTTTTGTGAGTGACCATCAGAGCAGAATACATCGCTTCTGCTGATTTCTTCCATCCCACATGATTCATTTAAGAGGTGACATTTTGGATAGTTATTTGTTGTGCCCAAGTGTCGTTTTTGTTCCAATTACGTAGCACAATAGGATCTGAATCTTCGTTGGGTCTCATTACATCTCCAAAAATATACCCAGTAATATCGCAGTTGATAAAGACTCTTTCCATCCTTTCTTTCCACTCATGCCAATTCTCATCTGTCAAATGATCCCGATCTGAGATCTTGCTCATGTTAGAATAATCCTTTGTTTGTATCAATTCTATTGCCATTTTATCTTCGGCTTGCTGTCATTGTTTGGCAGTGTTAGAAGTGTATATCCAGGAAGAATGTATAGGGGTAGATGTTGTAGCTTCGAGATCTTCTTCCATAGGTAGATCCATAGTAAGTTGTAAAAGAGTTATTTAAATGTAGAATAAGCCAGGGCCCATAACCTTTTGGTATTAGGACAATATGAGAGAGTATATTTCATTGAGATAGTGGGTGTAAAGGGAAGAAAGGAATTGTCTTTCATTCTCCTATAATATGTTCTACTTATCCTACAATATATAAATAGATATGTTACTAAATACATATCTAAATATAGATCATAGTTCTCAAACCAGCTAGGTTGATCATGTACAATCATAGCGTGATCCCATCATCAGCGCTTGCCTCAACCATTGTCATACCCCAGGAAAAGGGGTTGTCTTACTGTACAGAAATGTTACTCTACTAGTGAATAGGAGTAAAATAATGTAACATGGAAAGTCAGTTCTGCGAGAACTATCTAAGACCATAAAGTGTTATGGTGTGCACACAGTGCTGTTGACTGAGTCCGTAAAGCATTATGGTGTGCACGTGGTGCTGTCATCTCATGTCATCCAAAACCTTCACCATTGGACTTGTGTAAATGGACCTTTAAACTCGACCAATATGTGAGGGTTTGCAATGTGGGCACAAGGTAGGGGGAAAGGCCATTCAGTGACCCTTAAGGTCAGCCTCAACATCTGTCATAATATTTGTATCATCAAGGTACACCTATAGTCCTAATATTCGGAGGGGTGTGTCTGTGGAGGTTGGTGGATGAGGTGACTATGTGAGGAGTGAAAGATACAAAGTGCTGTCCATGAAAGTATGTCCATGGCAGAGTGTCAAAGTCCAGTAGTAGCAGAAGTAGAAAAAAGAAAAGAAGAAGGTCTGTCAAAGTTCGTGGCAGAGTGTCCAAGTCCAGTTGAAGAAAAGAAGAAGAAAAAACTCAAAATGAGAAAATGAAAAAAGAAAGTCCACCAACATCTATGTCATGTGTGCTCAGCGGAGCATTGAGTCAGACCATGCAGTATTCAAGTGTGAAGTGTGCAGTGTGCCCTGCAGGGCCATGAGTCCATGATGAGTCAGGAATGCTCATGCATGTAGCATTGCTTGCAGAAGGATGGGATGTTTCCGAATATAGATCTGCCATGCCCCTGATGCCCATCGTCCGATGCCTTGAATGATGTGTGGCACAATGCTGTTTTCAGCCAGTGATGTGGCACCTCCAGCGCGCATGGACTGGCCTGCTACCTTCTTATCAAACCACAAACATAAATGTTGGATGAAACAGGTCCTTGTTGGGACTTTGCCAGTGGCAGTGAGCCACAGTGGTGATGACAGGGGGAACTGACAGTCACAGGATGCGATGTACAGCTGGAAGAGCTTCATGGGGTTGCAGGGTAGAGACTTCTCATGGATGATCACAGTGTTCCCCTCAAAAAACCTGTTGGCCTTGTGGCCAGGCAAGAAGAATTGGAAGAATGTGGTGTGCAGACACATGGTGTTCTGTTTAGTCACTTTGCGAGGGTCCCAAAGGGCAATGTTGTCAGGAAATGTCAGGTCCCTGAGCTGCAACAATGCGAAGAATCCAACACAGAGTTGGGTGTAGAAGAGGAGGTCATCATGTGAACTGTTGTCATTGTAGGAGGAGCACACCACATTGAGGTCATCGATCATCAGGGCTCATTTCCTGATTGTGGGTGTCCCATGCAAATGTTTGCAGCCTTCCAGTGTGCAGTGAACAAGTCATCCCTTCCGAGCTGCATGGACATGAGGGAAATAAGGTTTGAGTTGTTGACAGATGCCAGAAAGGTAGGTGTCGACACACCCAGGTTTGATATGGTGACACATGTAGACAGTGTAGAGACTGAGAGTGTCTGTGGTAGGCTCTACAGGAATATTGTGAAGGCAGATGAAAGTCAGGTAAGAGTTCAGGGCAGAACCGTAGTTGTCCCAGGTGCTAACATCAATTGCTTGTCCCAATGCGATGGCTTGCTCTCGGACCAGCTGCTCTCATGACCACGGCTCCCACATTGGTTGCCGGGCATGAATGTGGGATATAATCATTTTTTAGCTGCCCCCAGTGTGAACATATGTGGGGGTTGAAAGGTGTCAATATGCAGGCCAGGTGCAAGTTGCTGTGCCTGATGAAATTCCCACCATGAGATGGTGTTCACTACCATGTTATGTTCTCCTGGGACATGTAAGACTCGGATCTGGAACTCCTTCGTGATCATGATATTGATACAGTGTCGCAGAAGGGGGTTGAACTCTTGCAGGCACCAGATGGAACTGAAAATGTCAATGGTGTTCATGCTATCAGTGTAGACAATGATCTGTGAACGGTGCAGCATATTTTTCTTCAGATCATTTCAGGCACTAGCAACAGCCAGAGCCTCGAAGTAGAAGATGATGTCACACACAGTATCATTGGGAACAGGAGCATAGAAACCAGTGGAGTGATCAGGGTAATAGAAGGCAAGTCCTTCCAAGCAGGCATCACAGAAAACTGCAGCATCTGCATCCTCAGCATCCCAAGACACACTGGACAGCAGATTGATCCCAAGTGAAGCATGCATGTGGTGGCTCGCCCAGTTAAGGTCCTCACAGACTGCATTATTGACCCAGATTTTGGTCACAGGATGGTCCTTCCATGCAATTTTCGGATAGAGGCAATTGAGAGCAGGTTTCAGAAAAGGGAAGATGTTGAAGCTCCAGTTCATCCACCCAGCCAGTCTTTGCCATCTGCATAAGCTCCACGAAGTGCTGTGCTTACATTCTGCCCAGAATGCAAAATCCTTGATTTCCTGTAGGAGTTCATTGAGAGCTTGCTTCGGGAGGGTGAAGGTCAGGTTGTTGGCATTGATGTAGATACTGATGATGGTGAGTGTTGTGCCAAAAAGCTGTTTGTGAGGTTGATGTGGAATTCCAAGTTCATCCCAGAGGGATAGAAGCTTGACCTGGTTCATGGGCATGTACTTCTCATACTTATGATACCACCCTAAGTTCCCTTCTTCATCAATGCCAAACGAATCATCCATGTAAGTCCACAGATCTTCAATTAATTTAATCTTCCATGCTATCCAAGTCACTGAACCGTTGAATGAGATGTATATCCCTGGTGATCCTTGTCCCCCAAAGCAATTGTTTCGGTCAATGTCCCACTCTCCATCAATTGTAACAATCTGCTTGATCTGCCACAACAGGTGCATGGGAATCAATCGGTATGCCTCAGCAACATTGGACTTGTAGATGACCCACGATTCCTCGCTGTCGGTGTATGAGTCCTTCCCCAAGGTGAGTCATGTTATCCAATGGGAAGCTTTGGATGCCTTCACACTTGATCATGGAGTTCAGGGAGAATAGACCTGTGCTTTGATCTATCACCATCCACAGTTTGTCAGAGTGTGGCTTTGGTACTGCATGGACTGGAGATGCATGCATTCCTGGAAGGAGGTCTCGACCGAAGGAGCCAGAGAATCTCCCTGCCAGTCTTTCGTGATCCTGCTGAGCACATAGGAAGTCTGCTTCTGGTCTGTCATCTGGTGTTTCTAATGATTTGTCAACAGTTGGAGGATATTCGCCTTGGTGGGTATCGGCCCATGGCCAGAAACCCTCGCACAATCCTCTGCAGACTGATTTGACAAACGGGCGGTTTGGATGTGATGCTAATAGAGCTTTGAAACGGTCAACGTTGATTGGGGTGACGATCTTGAAGAGATCAGGACAAATGTTGATGGTATGCAGGGCAATGGGGTTGTGGAGTTTGGATGAGGGCATGGATGGGAGTGGCTTGGCTTGTTCAGTGCAGTCAGCGAGACACTGGAGTGATTCAATCTGAACATTCCCTTCTTCTCTGTCTTGTGCACACCAAACATTATATTGAAGATACTTTGGGTGCAATCCATAACTTGCCTCACACCGGCTGAGGACAGTTTTCTTTCCCATGCCCTGACTGTTTGCATTGGAAACAGACATGTCGATAATGGCATGTTCCTGCTGGACTATGGCATCCACCTGTGTTATTGAATCATTGACAGATGTCAGTGGAGGAAGACCTGGCTTTCTGATCACCAGCTCCCTGTCGTCCAGCTGATCTGGTCTGGATGCCGTCTGGAAGGAGGAAGGCTGAGTAGAGGTATGAGAATTCATTGCGGTCAGTAAGCAAGACCACCTGCCCTCCTCCAACTCGAGTTTGGACTGCCTTGTCAAAGGCAATGAGTTTGTGGTGCGCCCCGGCTTGTCTGGCTGAAAACTCAGATGAGATGTAATCTCCCCATTGTTGCAGTTCGTCGCCTCAATGGGGGAATGCGTACGCAGTTGCTTTGATGGTCGCGTTCCAGGTGGCAGTCCAGTCGCCACTCGTTTGGACCTTTCGCGCAGGATCTGTGCTTCCAAGAGAGATTTCTGTTCGTCCGATGCAGCCAACATTCTCCTTAGGAGGGGCAACGTGGTGGAGATTGCTAAAGACGACATCGAGGTTGACAGCTTCTCCATGAAAGATGTGTTGCCATTCAGACTCGGGGAATCCTTGTGGAGCTGTGGTCGACCGTCGACTGTCTCGTTCCGCAAAAGTGATGTCTCGTTGGAAGATTCCGAGAATCTCTCGCGTCTTCTTTCTGTTCTCATCAAGTTCCTGTTTCTGTGCATTGGTCTCAATGATGTACCATGGTAGTTGGGATTGGTATATGCATTTCTTCTTGTTAGACTCTCCCTCTCCCTTTCCCGAGGCAGATCCGTCATCCGAGTCAGAAGAGTTGGCTGGACTTCGGTGTCTACGCTTCTTCATGAGTTCTCTTCGGAGGTCACGCAAGAACCTCCCCGCTTTGTCATCACTGGAATCTGATCTCTCTCGGTGTCCACCTCCTCTCTGCCGGCGCTCGTCTCTGCCTGGTTGTCTGGAAGTGACTTGCTCATCACCAACCCCTGCCAGGCATGCTGCATGTTCACCTCGTTGCTCTGCGTTTCGATGCTGTGAGTCAATGAGGTCAACTTGGGTGGCATATTCATCAAGAGCTGCTCGTCGGATGTGTTCATTGACGTCTGCCTCTTGGATGACTTGCAGGATCTGGTATAGAGTCTCGATCTTGGCCACTTTCTTGTCTCTGAAGTCCTGGATGAGCTTGTCAACCCTCGTGACAAGGTCTCTTCTGAATTCAGGGTCTGGTTCTCTTCCAAGTGGTTCTTGTTCTCTGTGTAGCTGGGGCCATCTGACAGGCGTGAAAGCAGTGTCCGTCTTGGTTGGAGTGTTCTCATTTCCTGTTCTCGCAGGTTCTCCATCTCCCTCGGGGAGAGTGTGAGGTTGCGATTGTCCAAAGTAGGTGGCATGAGCATTGGACATGTGAGGAACGATGATTGATAAGGAGAACAAAAGGCTATGCGAGCATACGAGCGAGACGACGAGAGGAAACCCCGGGAAAAGGGGTTGTCTTACCGTACAGAAACATTACTCTACTAGTGAATAGGAGTAAAATAACGTAACGTGGAAAGGCAGTTCTGCGAGAACTATCTAAGACCGTAAAGCGTTACGGTGCGCACGCGGTGCTGTTGACTGAGTCCGTAAAGCGTTACGGTGTGCACGTGGTGCTGTCGTCTCGCGTCGTCCAAAACCTTCACCATTGGACTTGTGTAAATGGACCTTTAAACTCGACAAACCGGCTAGGTTGATCACGTGCGATCATAGCGTGATCCCATCAGCAGCGCTTGATCCCAACAGATGTATTAGCCTTGGAATCATGAGGCCATCCTGTTGACTTCTTGAAGTGCTAATAACACATTTTCTATAACTACAAGCCATATCTAATTGTTACTCGAATTGAAAGAGGATAGGATAGAACAAATTCATTCATAATTAACCCAAATAGTAGCGGGGCATCGCGAACTCTCCTGGATTTGCTGATGCGTGGAACGTTTAGTTGTTGTTCGTTCAATCCCAGCCGAGCTGGATGGTAACCACTTACTGTAATATTTATACTTTTGTAGCGTCCATCCTTCCCATAAAGAACAGCTCATACAAGTAGGACTCCGGGAGTACTATCTCAGCGGCCTGTACATACTTCTGTATCCCGAGTGAAGAATTCGAATGTGAACATCGCAAATTTAGGTGTAACTTGAAATGATTGCGTCACTGCGTGGGACTCCGAGTCAATATAGCCTTCGGATTAATCACCAGGATTATCATTGGACAGAAAAACTAATGCCAGGGCCCAGCGGTCATACAGAACAAGGTTATTGTACAGATACACAATATTAAACTTGAAGCCAACTTGGAAATTCTGACTCGAATTTGGAGAGTAATTTTTAGCCTGATATAGATAAGAGACTTGTAAGTCTACACCAGGTGTTCTGACACCGTACCAAAAGAGAGGACATGTTGTCCACGATTTTGCTTGGCGCGGAGCACAGGATCTTCCCCAAATTCGTCAATGTATGATTGACTGGCTCTCCGATTATGACTGCTTCTGAACTCCAGGTCACGGACAATGTTCTCGCACGCTTCCTCCTTGTCGATCGCTTCTAACCCAAAGTCCCACACCCTGAGGTGCAGCAGGAAGCGAGCAGTCATCATGCCGGCCAGTCTACCACAAAACGGGTCATCATGGCCAAATGCTGGAGTGGGTCGGAGATGACTTACGGTAGCGTCAAGGCATTGAGGAGGCGTTGAAGGAATCCACCCTGATCAGTCGTATCATCACCTTCGACATATTCAACGGTGCTTGAAAACCTACTGGGATTCGCTAGTGAAAGACATCAGGAGCTACTTTAGAATTGACATTACCACGCTTAACTTACATAGTTGAGAACAAGAGATGCGACGGTGAGGACTGTGACGACACTGTGGACAATCTCAATAACCAGCCCACAAGGGGATAGAATCCTGGAGACTCGCCAGAAATATAGAACACCTATTCGACGGGCCGCAGATTAGGGAGAAACATAAATGATAAAGCGAAATATAAGGGGAACATGCCTTGTTCAAGTAACAAGTACCAGAGGCTCTGCTTCTGCGCGTGCCAAGGTCCACCGGCCCGCATAGCCTGTACGCTCCGGAATGCAGTAAGCGCAACAGAAGATACCTCGAAAATGCACATCATAATTAGGAGAGCACCGCTGACTTCAGAGTCACTGTAAGGCAAAGGCCGAGGGAAGATGAAAGCAAATCTCACTCCTAGAAGGTTCATCGTCAACGGGTGGTTCACATGGAAATGTCTAACCCATACCAAGAATTAGATGAATTCTCGTGGCATCGGAGCGCGGGAACATGAATCTGTCGAAGTTGTTGAACTTTGCAAGTGGATGTACAGAGTAATCGGCAGCCAATTTACGATGTCTAGGATGATACAAGACAGCCCAACGACAGTAAAATAAAAAAGGACGGCGCGACTTTTCCGGAAAACTGCGTAGGTACGTGCACCCCAAACGACTGATACGGGTGAGTACGAGATACGTCGAACATGTATAAATACTCACTGATGACAGCTATTCTGCCAAGGACACTCAATGCACCACATATTTTATACCCCTCATCACAACTCAATCAAAACTACTTCAGTTCCAAGTCGTGGTTACTAAGGGTGTGCGGAGACACACTAATAGGAACGTTGTTAATGATTCGTCTTGTTGAAAGGGCAGACACAAACCCTAATGTTGATCTTGCCAGCAACGGTCAAGAGATAAATTATGTTCGCGATAAGCCCGTAACGACACCAGACGTAAAGCACAGTAGAGATCCGCAATTTCTGGCCCCATATGTACTTGACCTCCATCCCAAACGTAAGTGCATAATCATAGTATAGGAGAGCTGTGAGCAGTCATTACTTAGTATCCAGTAATCCAATAAATCACTATCAAACATACCGATGCTAGCGTATTGAATGCAGAATTGCAGAGTCCTCATGCTGGTCAGTTTCACATAACGTTAGCGCCGTGATGTTTTTTATTAAAAAATACAAGGAGACAAACCGGGATGACCCTGCCGACATGATACAATTTGCCTGGGAGTGGATAATGACTAAAAGATGAGGTGCCTAAATAATCTCGTTCTCGTGTACGAAAGCCTGAAGGCAAGATATAGCCTCATAGAATGTTAGAAGAGATAAGCCTAGAGCTGCCGTGAACAGATCGACTAGTAGACAGGTTGATGTGGGCGATCGATGTTTCATCGGAACTGCTATCGCAATTTCCCACCCCAACAAAGATGGTGTCGGCACCAGTATGTCACTCCTAAGTCTTTATAAATGATGCATGATGCCGCATTTATCAGAAGCGGCGACTCTCGGGCACATGCTTTAAAAGAACCATACCCAGCCTAGGCTAACAAGGAACACCCCAAGCCACTACGGTGAAGTTTCCATGTGAACTTCAGGTTGGTGGGCTAGGAACTTGAACGGGTTGCTGCCAGGGGATAGGACTTTGGCGCCAAAGCGCCTAAGGTACAAAAGCTCTTCTTACTATCTAAAGGAAACGGTCAAGATATTGTGCGCATAGGTTTCGAGTTAGCCAGATTATGAGCCTTGGCATCTAAAAATGTCCGCAAATTCCACTGTCGTTAGTCGAGCAGCAAGTTAAATTGAACTTCTTTCAAGTTCAAAATCGGTGGCTGTGTTCAACTTCATCCGTTTTGGGTACTGCTCCATGGGTACAAATTAAAAACATGACGTTTGTACTAGAGTGTATTTGCAACCGTTTTACTAAGCCTTGTCAGCCAATCAGCTTACCACGATCATCGACAAATTTCAGAAAAAAGAGTTCCAAATGGGCTCTTTTAAGTGTTGTTCGTTCTTCGATGGATTGGCGCGTCGATTAAGTTGACGTCAGTGACAGCCTGAGTAACTACATGATCATGAGAACCATCATCTGCTCCGGCAGTGCTGCCCACTGGCATGCCGCATGCTTCCTATCTAACCTGCATCCCGTTGGGACCGACCATCGCATACTGATCCCAAATTTAGAGAGTGGATATGGTTCAGTAAGTAGCGCGGTTTGAAACTCGTCGGCAACTTTTGGTAGTAATTGCCTATCATCATTTTGGCCATAGTATATTAATAATATGGGTGCCTCGTGACGGCGGAATGTTAATCTCAAGTACAGCGCAGGGAAGATTGCTTCATTTGAAGCATGCCTCCGTTGTGCCCTTTTAGTAAAATGGAGGATGGAGTCGCGCTGCGCGCAGCTGTGGAAGGGACTCTTGCGTACGAAAGGCGGATAGCGCAAGGATGAATTTCAGAAACTTGAATCTGACTCGGAAGTTTTTATGTCTTTTTGTGTATTGCCTTGCCCGTGTACGGTTGGCGGGAAGGCCACGGCTCAATTTTCGAATGGCGATCGCCGATTATCGAATCTTATCGATCTTATTTTTCGTTGCCCATCGTCTTCAAATTTGATCCTACCACAGCTCTATCATTCTGTATCATATTGTTCTCACCAATTATTATCCTCGAGAGCTTATTAGCCGGTCGCGTTTCATTCGGATCTACTATATTTGATGCACGTTCTGCAACATGGCTTCATCTCATGTCTTAAGACCCGACCATTCGATGCACGCGACAACTTCCTCAGTGCACCTACGGTTGGCGGGAGGGCCACGGTTCGATTTTTTAACGGCGATATCACATCACATGTCATCACTCGATCATCGTCCTCATCTTTCACTCTTCACGATCTATCCCACCACACTGGCAGCTCAATCCAGAGTCGTTCTGTATCTTTTGTATGTTTTGTCTTGCCCAATGATTGTAATCTGTCTGTTCAAGAGCTTATTGGCCGCCTTTTCGGGTCGATATGGTGGAAGTTAATCTCACCCAGGGTTGGATTTAACATGGTTTCATCTCATGCCTCAAGACCTGACCGTTTGATGCACGCAACAACCTCAGCACACCTAGTAGTCGCAGCCAGTCGCAAACCATCAATTTTGGGTCAATTCATGACAAGAATCTTTACTCGTGCCCGTTTCAAATGAGGTGCTACTTCGCTTATTCTCCTCGTGGGGATTGTCTA
Source organism: Tricholoma flavovirens (assembly GCA_003313805.1). Lineage (NCBI taxonomy): Eukaryota > Fungi > Basidiomycota > Agaricomycetes > Agaricales > Tricholomataceae > Tricholoma > Tricholoma flavovirens. The sequence continues at coordinate 2,370 of QLOK01044124.1, read as the reverse complement.
TAAATTTGTATCGTTTGGCGGCCTTTGGCCATTCTCTTGCAGTTTGCTGTGGGCTTATCAGGTGGCTCACCACCATTCCAATGCCAAATCTGTCTGGAAAGAACGGATACGGCAACAAGGAGTGTAAGTGGTAGCTGTTCATTATCATTTGATGGCTTATTTTCATGGTTAGACCCACAGGATGCAGTGCTTCGTGAGGCCCTCTATCAGTATGCGAAGGAGAGACTCACGATTCCAGAGAGACTCACGATTCCAGAGAGACTCACGATTCCAGAGAGACTCACGATTCCAGAGAGACTCACGATTCCAGAGAGACTCACGATTCCAGAGAGACTGACGCAGCTGAAAGTGGAGCACAATTTGATAATTCAGTGAGCTTCTCTTATATTTCATATCAACGCGAGATTGATGGTCTTTGAGCAGGAAATCGAAACTCAAGGAGTTGAACAAGAAGTTCAATGTTCCATCAGCCCGAAAGCCACCTCCCGAGCCTGTTGCCGTGCAAGCTATCCTTGCTAAAGTTGCTGCAGATCCAGCGCAGAGAAACAGTGTGGGAGCAATTGGAACATTTTTGAGTAACGATGGAATGCCTCTCCCTCGGTATGTTGCCTCATTCCATCAACTTTTTCTCCTGAATATCTCCAACTCAGGGACTTGATTCGCCGAGTTCTTGTAGTCTACCATCCTGAAGGTCTTGTTGCCCGATTCCCTGGTGCGCAAGCCATCAAACGCTCACCACTTTCTGCCGTTGGCCCTTTTCATCAAGATCATTCAGATGGACACAATAAGCTCAATTCTCAGGCATTGAGGATGGGCAGTGTGTCATTGCCTATCTACAATATTAAGGATCAGTGGACAAGTTTTTTCAAGCACCTCGTCACCATCCCGAACAATCGACTAGCAACAACCCTTGGGCATGTTCACCTCAATTGCGTCGAGAAGCACCTTGGTATGCGTCGACTTAGCCGTTGTCTTAACAGAGTAAATAATTTGGTTTAGCTATTCCTATTACAAGTGTTGTAGATAAGGGGAGTGAAGTAGGATTTTTTTTATGCTAATCAAGATGCTTTACGGTGTGTATCATTTGTAATACTATGTTTGAACTTACCATTTCTTACTTTGTACATCTTACAGAACTACCTGTGCGCCAGACCTCGATATAGCAGCATACCCACCAGTGCTTCAAGTGAAAAGTGTTCACAACACCCCCATCGAAGGTTGCTGGAGTTGGCTCCAGAAAACAATTGGTCGCAGCTTTGCCGAGATCGTGCGAAGTGGGTTGGTTGATGGAATATATAATCCAAACGAGGAACTTCACGTGTATGTGTTCTCCCATACTCATTATCTATCTGAGATTATTTTACTAGAAACCTATTCAATTGGTTATGGCCTTGTATTTTACAGCATCAACTTAACAATTTTGTGGAGTACGGGAATAACCACCGGATTCGATCTCAGCCAAAGAAATTGAATGTCTCAGGCACCACTCCTCGTCACGCATTTACTGTCCCAGATTCTTATGGTGGACAGGATGCAAGTATTACAATTCACAAAGAAGTAATTGATGATCTGCGAACTACGATACCGGTTTCCTGTGAAGATGCGATGCAATGGGTTGATGATGAGTTTGCGGAACGGGCACAGGCGGCATATGAGGCAATCAGATCTCCCGCAATGGTGCCGCTTTCTGGGTGGACAATCTTTGACAACATAGTACATCTGTTGTAGTAGATATCATTGCTACTAACAAGCCTTTTACCTCCACATTCCATGTTGAAATAGCCCATGTATATGTATGATGACATGTTAACTTTGTACAGAACTTGAAAGTAGCTACTAAGATGATACTTGTACATCACTGACTTCCGTGACTTGTTGTGCTCCGGATTTCCAGCACTGGAGTGGTATACAGTCGAAGCCCTCTTAACCCATAGCCCTGATAACCCATACTCCCTCTTACCCCATAGGTTTTTTAAGTTACCAACTTGGTATGCGGGGAATCTCAGTCAATAACCCATACCTCCGTAATACCCCATAACCCATACCCTTCGTGACTCAAAACCCATACATTTTACTAGTACATTTTTGGACATTTGTAGCCTGAACCTGAATTATGGAGCATTGATCCGCCACAAACTACCAAATAAACTAATTTTTACACATTTTTCGCGAAAACCATGGCACCGAAGCCACTTGAGGTCCTCCAAAAAGGGCTGAAATTCCTCAAAAATCGAGTCAAGGCAAAGAAGGAGGCTCTTCAGGCTCAACTTGCAGAAAAGAAGTCAATTTCATCAGAAGACGAGTGATGGCTTGACCATGATGCCAATTTGGTGGATGAGCAGCAGGTCCTGGAGGCCTTGGAGAATGCCT